>JAXBDA010009659.1:0-12062 GCA_036023075.1 Gaultheria prostrata
TTTTTTAATAAAGACAAAACGACTAAACCAAAAAACCAAAATTTAGTGGAACAAGTTGTGGATTTAAACCACAACCAAAGACCTAAAAAACTAAAAACCCAATAAACCCTTTAGTGGAACACCCCCTCAATGTAACCTATTGGCCAATCTCATGGATACTAACTGTCTAAATCAATTCTATGACATGACAATTTATTTTTTTGTGTGTACTAGTACTTTTATATATGAAAAAGAATGTCCGTCTATTAGGGCTGTCCGTTGATTGGTTCCAAGTGAATCGGTTCGGTTCTCAATCCGATCCGTTCGTGGCGGATTGTCGTTTTGTGCTTCCGCAATCCGTCCGTGAATGATAAACAGATGAGTCGGTTCGGTTGCGGATTGAGCAGATCGAATGGATTTGACAGATCAAAGAAGGATTTGGGCGGATTGAGCATATCAAACTGTCTGAATCAATTCTATTACATGACCATTTTTTTGTGTGTACTAGTATTTTTTTTATATATTTAGAGCATATCCGTCTATTGATGTGAAAATAACTTTGCTAAAAGTTTATTTTTTTTTTTAACTTGCTACAATGCCCGGAAGTCAATAAATAGTGATGTTATTGAACTGGTTTGGTGCTATTTTGGTAGAGTCTCAAACTAAGATCATCGGATTAAACTCGTTTTTTTTTTCAATGCAAATTAAATGGCTTACATGACGGGGGGATGAAATAGCTGTTTCTTAGATGATGTGAGAGAAATGGCAATGGGTGGACTTCGATTAAAATAAAGTCAAATTATGGTTTTGGCACCGTAGCTAAACCTAAACGAGAACGGGTGGATTGGCTTGGAGGTGTTCAGAGAGATACACTTATCTGTGGATGGGTTGACAATTTCTTTACATGTATGCACAATTACAAGTCTGACTACTTATCTTTGTAACATATGACTAGTTATCTTTGTAGTGACATTTATCAGTTTATAGAATGAATTAAAGGACATATATACCTTTGATCTTGTATTTGTGAACGGAACTGTAGAGGAAAAGAAAAATGAAGAGGAGACGAATTGCTTTTTTGTTTTTGAAAACAAAGAAAAGAAGAAAGAAAACCAATATAGGGAACTTGTTTACAGCATCTCCAATCTCGACTTTAAATTTGGAGATGTCAATTTTTTTTAATGCCCGGTCTGCCGATTTGACATACCTAAATTTGACACTCACAAAATTCTCCCTTTCCGTCCGCGGTGTCAAATTTGTGTATACTCATGGTCTAAAAGAACTCAAAATTTCGTTTTTTGAACTTGAAACGGCTATTTTTGAATTTGGTACGTAGTTGCAAATTCGAAGCAATTGCTCCTGCCAAAATTAGGAAGAATTTGACTTAATGTTTGACAGCAAGATTTGGAGGTGCCTCGATGCCAAATATGACCATCGAGGAGTCTACGGGGTTTTGACTTCCCCGTTGGAGTTGCTCTTAGTAGGTCACAAAAAATTTCTTTGATTAGCAGAAGATACAATTCGAATTATGTTTTTTATTATTGAGAACTGTCTTCTGATGACAGCCTATATGTTTTGTCTTCAGGAAATGGAAACAAAATTTTGACAAGAACAATTCACAGTAGAATACCCTGAATCCAAATTTCCAGAAGCATGGCACATGACATGCCCTATGTTGAACCTACAATTTTTTTTCTTTTATAACTCATGTTTCCGGCCGCCTACTTGCGGGGAGTTCAATTAGGGTTAGAAGAAAGATATGTATGGATTGGCTCCAAAGGAATTGATAAGATCTGAGAAGTTTCAAACCTGAGAAATTAGAAGGGAGCAAATCCCTAAGTCTCAGGCGTCGACCACCAAGCCATAACCACTTGGGTTAGTTAAAGACTAAAGTTGAGGAGAAGAATATGAGTGTGTGTAGGCTACCACGTGGTATATGACGTGGTACTTATAACACCTTATTACAGTCGTTCATTTCAGTAATTAATGGTGCGGATTTTAAATAAACTCTTCCCTGAAATAGGTTTTTTTAAATCCGGACTATCAAAAAATGGTCAGGGTGCACGCCGGGCCGGTACTGCCACGTGGTACCCTACACGTACCCAAATTCTTTTCAAAGTTTAGGCTGCAATTAGATAGATCGTTTTGTCCCCAAAAGTGGCTACACAACAACCGAAAGCCACTTACATTTGTTTTACAAAACATCTGGCTTAAAATAATTTGGACTGTTTTCCTTGTAACTACCATATTTTTTTGATCGGCTCCTTGTAACTACCATTAATCAACCATTTTGCTTTTCTGGAAGCTCAGCTTGTGAGGCTCAGGAACAAAGCTGTACAATTCAGTGTCTGAGGATTAGCAGACCATTTAAAGTCTCCTTTGTGACCCTTGATCCAACTTTTAGCACAAAAGCATCTCCTGAATTTCATCTCAGAATTTGTTTACTAGTAGTATGAATCTAAGCGGCCGTTGGCTTGGTGGATATGCTATCACCTCGGATAGTATATCGGAACTACTTATATTTGGTATGTGACATCCGGATCTAGATGATGGATATAGTATCTCCCGGATTGTATATGTATATAGTGTGTTAGGGTGCAGATAACCTTCAACAGTGGTTTAGATCGGGGGTGTAGGGAGCGGAGCTCCCACGAGACATATTTTTAGACTTCCGTGTGTAATTTCGGCCATAGGACCCGATTTATTTATATTGTAGTTAGGGTAACACGTTTTTAGAGAAAAACAGAGAGATGCGAGAGAAAACACAGATCTCAGAGAGATTGCAAGAAGATTGGCGTGGCTCCCGTGGTTTTTCCTCCTGTTGAAGTTTTCCACGTATATTTTCTGTGATTCACTGTTCCCAAGATCCGTAAGGTGTTGTAGGATTCAAAAATCTTAACATAGAGGTCAGGTATAGCAGCATTCCCATTTCCCCAAATGCCCAAAACCCAAATGCCTCCGCCGAGGCTCGAACCCTTGTCTCCCTTGTGAGAAAACCAGAAAATAACCGCTATGCTACAAGCTCTTGGTTGAAACTTGGTGAGCCAACAGATCATTTTGGTAATTATTTTCATAACCGAAAGTGGTACAGAGTAGACGTTTAAACGAAAATGTTACTCCAATGCTTTAACAAAAATGTAAGCGTTCAACCAATATATTAAGAGCATCAATATCAGCATGAGCAAACTCCCCCAAAACCTCAAAAATCTGCCTCATCAAATGCCTCACCAATTTGCTACATTTCTTAACTATGTTACAGTAACACACCAAAAGAGGTGACCTACTGTTCACGCACCAAAAGATGAGGAGGAGGGAGGGAAGAGTAAAAGTTTGAATTAATAGTCTGATTCTGTGAGTTTTTGATAAAGTGACTTGTTAAAGTTTGAATAGAGAGTCTGATTTTTTAACTGACTTGCTAAAGTATAAAAATATATTTTTGAGGTTAAATTTGGTGCAAAATTTGGTGCTCCTGGTAAGAATGCTCTAACTATTTATTCCTTTAAAAGTTGACAAAGCTACTTAAGTTGTCCTGAACGATGATTCTTACATTTGGAACCAATAGAAATAGGAATTTAATTTTTGATTGGCATATTCAATCCCGAAACACATATTTTCCCAAACTAAGTAGGAATTTGATCACTCATTTACTTTATATTAATCTTAGATTCCTAACAATCCATAAAGAAAGAAAAAATAAATGACTCCAATACATTTTTAAAAAAAACATGGTTTTGTAAATACAATTAATGAATTAATCCAAAATACTGGAATGAAATTACTTCGCAGTTTTTACATTGTTGTAATGTATAACTAATATTGTACTCTGTTTATTAGAGAATATGGCTCTTTGTACATATATCAGGGTCGAACTAAAATCATACTACTATACTCCATTAATTTTAGTCCCATTTTAAAATTGTCAAAAGTCGTGTCATTGTTTATAGGATTATTAAAAAATAAAGCAATAATATTTTGAATTCTTTAGTTATAAAATCCTTGGACGTGCGCACAAGATGCTTGGCTTAAATGTGGGTGAAAGTCATAGTCGATAATGGGTTTGGTAACCCCAGAGTACTTCAGCCAAATATGCATGAAAAAATAATAAGTGCTTGCTTTTAATGAGGTCGCATGTTCGAAATCTGTGAAAGCCAAATATTCTAAAATCCTGGGGCCATTGAAGGATTGGTCCGATCATTAACTTCATGGCTTCGGAATCTATCGAGATGCATGTAAACTAGTCGGTCCGAACATCCGGTTATTAAAAAAAGAAAAAAAGAAATGGGGTTGGTAGAGCAGTCCTGGATCAAGGAGATGCTAGTGACAGGGTTGCTAAAATAATATTGGCATTTTTGGTAGAGCAGTCCTGGATCAAGGAGATGCTAGTGACAGGGTTGCTAAAATAATATTGGCATTTTTGGACCATTAATCTAAGAGCTTTAACTAATGCTTAATAGTACACTGCTTTGCTACTAATCCAATTGAATACATAAATCAACATTATTCCTAGATTTTGAGTCATCATAAAGGGGTAGAAGATCATCCTAGATTTCAAAGCAAGTATGAGCTAGCTAGTAGAGGCGGATGCAGGATTTTCTATTCGTAGGGTCAAGAATCTATAAAAGTTGTACATATTTCATGTCTTGGGTCAAAATCCAGTAAATTGAGTGTATGGTCTTGAAGCAAAATTACCAAAACATCCAGAAATATATGTACATGTTTGTAGAAAACTTTAATCCAACGGGATCAATTGACCCCTTACCTCTTCTTGGGTCCGCCCCTGCTAGCTAGGTCTGCCAACATCATGCACATGTGCCCACACCCATGTAAATGTGTAGTTTGTATATAATGTGGTTAAGGGTGGTCACCATAGTCACAAAATCAGGGGTGTGTGAGGGCAGCCCTTTTATGGATATCTTATATCATAGTGGTTGGTTTTGTTAAAAAAGGAAGACAAAAAAAATGCACACACGGATGGCAAAAAGTTGAATGTAAGACATTCACTATTGGTTCTAATAAAGATGATAAACGTAATGGGAAGCCAACTCTTTCCCACAAATTTCAATATCTTATTTAGTATTTTAAAATGATACAAAAAAAAAAATTGAAAGTTATCGGTGGGAGAAAAAAAAATTCAAAAAGTTTATTTATTTTTTTGTATAAAAAATTGTACATCATTTTTGTAATGACTTAAAATTATGTGAGAGACAAATAAGAATGTAAAACCTTTTCCATTGTACAATAATTTTTATCAGCAACAATATTATTGTAATATATATTTTTTATAATCAGATATCTAGATCAACTTATGGAATAATATTGTAATGTTAAAACTAGTACACATCTTTCTGGTCGAAAATATAGTTTATTACGTATAATATTTGGATAGGGCCTTAGCCCAACCTAAAATCCACATGGGTGCAGAATACACTTTTAATGTGGCCTGGACTGATACGTTGGGCTTGGGTTCTTGTCCAAAACCAACTCCCGGTAGTTCAAAGGATTATGGGGAGTCGGTTGTAAAATCATTAGCAGATGAGATTCCTCCTTGATTATTGACACTAGGTTGCAAACGAACCGAGCTACACGCGAACAGCTTGCAGCTCGACTCATCAAAACTTGACTCGGCTAGTTTTGTAATTGAGCCAAGCTCGAGCTCAAATTTGGGCTCAGTTAGTAAATGAGCCGAGTACCAGCACAACATAGCGTAGCTCAGATAAGTTCGACTCGTTTGCAGCCCTACCAAAATTAGAGAAACATATGAACTTCCATGGAATGTGTATATCTGTACGCATATATATAGATGTGCTTACCTCACCTCACTCATTGTAGCACATGCGATCACATTCCAAGATTTTTCAAGAGAGAGAGAGAGAGTCTTGGTGGATTTGGGGCCAGCTCACTTGCTCCAAAAATAGCGATCCTGAAGTGGTACAGGTTCAAGCTGACTTGAAGGTTTCACCATTTTCAGACTCAATTCACCATTTTGGGCAGTTAATTTTTCTCCCAAAAGGACTTCCAATGTAAAAATTTACTCAATTAATCTGAAGTGTAAAAACAGACTAGATTAAAGATTGTTACCAAGTCACGGGAGCTCCTCCTCCTCTCCAAAAAAAATAATAATCCCCCACTCTATAAACTTATCATCTACTAGGATTGCTCCTGCGGCGCGCTCCGGAGTTGTGGTTTTGGGTGGTGTTGGGTTTCAGTGGGGTTGGTGGCGGGCTTCTTTTTGGTAATATGTTCGGAGTCGGTCTTGTTTTTGTTGGGATTGTGGTAGTGGCATGACGTGATCTCTTCCTAACCGATGACGGTGGCAAGATTGAGGCCAGCTAGTGACTAATAATGTTTGGGTGGTTTTATCTGTTTTGTTCTTTTTCTTTTTTCCTCATTTAACTTTTGGTTGGGTTCCCCTCCCCTTCTCTCGATTTACCGTTATCAAGTTTTTTTGTTTATACTATTAAATAATTTTTCCAATTAAAAAAAAAAAGACTGTTAGGACTGACTGTCAAAATAATGGAATTAAGGTAGCAGTTGTGTTATATAAATTCCAAAGGAGAGGCATTCAGAGGTGGGAAAATAATTTAGACTGTTCATTGTGTAAAATAGTCAATTAGAAGATCTCTATAATGAATTAAGCTTATTCCTGTTCAAAAATAAAATAAAATTATGCTTATTAATTATGAGATAAAAGTCTTATGATCATGTGGTTTAAGATTGCCAGATTATCTTGATTTTTGAAGTGTTGTACTTGTATTACTCGAATGAGCTCTACATCTTGATTTTTGGACTTCAAATGGTGCCCATTTGTAGAGCACAAAAGGACTATTGCGGCCACGCTTGGTCCAAATGCGTGTCACATTTTCAATTGTCCTTTAGCAAGAATTGTGGGGTAAAGTAAAATAACACTAAAATCCTTGGAAGGGAGTACCCCAAAGAGATGTACGGTAAAAAAAAGTGTAGAGATGTAGATAGGTTAGAATTATCTCTAAAATGGAGCGATTTTTATACTCCCCAAATTTATATTCAGACTCCTTTTTTCTTTATTCTTATGAAATTACATATTATCTTTCACTTGTTTAAAATGTTCACACATTAAAGGGTATTGTTGTAAATTTAAATTAATAAAGAACAGAAAAAAGAAGTGCAAATGGTAAAAACTGAAGTGTAAAAATCAATTACCAAGTGGAAAAACACAAACAATACCAAGTGCAGAAAAGGAAGTAGCAAAAAAATTCAACAGGACCAAAAGGACAGACAGTGAAAAAAGTTGTCATTCCTCTTGGCTCAGCCCTTTGGGTGAAAAAGACAAAAATGGTTTATTTTTTTTATCTTTATTCAAAAAAAATTTGTATTTGTTGGTTTTATGTCGATTTTTTTTGTCATTCCTCTTGGCTCAATCCAAGGAGGAGTGAGTTGAAGCGGAGCATTACAACAAGCGAGGTCTTATTTTTTCAAGTTCGTAGGCTAATATAGTTCGTATAAAGTTGTCATTCCTATTGGCTAGCTAGTTGAGCCGGGGCATGACAGCAAGTAACGGATTTAGTTTTTCAAGTTGTAGGCCAACAGTAAACATATCTTTAGATTACTAAAAAGCTTAGCTTTAGGATTGTGAGACTAGTTAAGGTGCAAGTAAAATAGTCCAAATACACAATTATAAAGGGAAATTTTCAATTTTACCACTTACATAGTTTAATTTTTTTGGGTGCTTTTATATTAGGACTTGCAGTGGTGGATGAAGGATTACTATCGCGGAAGACCAAATTATATATTCATAAATTAACCAAATATCATCCTTATATATTAATAGGACAATTTTGGGACATTTCTTAATAATTTTTACAAATAAACCCTTAGATCCGCCCCTGAGAGTACTCGGTCATAAAAGAAAAAGTACTATATTAGTAACTCAATTTTTCTTTGAAAAAATAATGATATTTTTCTAGGTTCTTCTCTTGAAAGAAGTTGATCGCTTTTCATTTGTGTATACTGTATTATTTGTACTACATGTAAAAATACTCCATTTATTTTTCCAGAATACGTACACCTTGTTTGGTTAAGTTCTTGAGAACCGGTTTCAAGACCTCTTCTTGAAAACCTGTTGAAGTGGTGGGGCCTCCCTTGGTCCCTCCCAACTTTTACCCCAGAAAAAAAAAAAATCTAACTCCCCCAAATCGTCGATACAAAGCAAGAGAGGAAGAGGGACGACCACCCACCACCACCTCCCCTGCCTCCCCACCGCTGGCGGGAGACTCCTGGGCCTCCGGCGAACACCACTGACAACGAGCTTGGAACCACGAAGGGAGGAGTTCGAACCAAAGCAATGACTTTAGTCTTCTCTGAGTACCTACTACCTACATCATAGCATTACCAAATTCAATGGAAAGTGAGGTCGTCTAATTCATGAGGAATGATGATGATAATAACTATTAACGGCAGTGGATCAAATCTTACCTCTAGATACACGGCTGTTCGTGGATCGGAGAACCCATTTCCCACACCTAACACCGGTCTTCTCAGTCGCCGTCGCCTTGTGTTTTCGCGCCTTGATTTTCCGGCTAGGCCATGTGTGCATCTTCTTGTACTGGTAGTAGATGGGATTTGACGGATCCAGCTGGTGGCGTGAGAATCGATTGTAGAGAGGGAGGGGAGATCGAGTTATGGAGGAGAGAGATGGAGATCATCGGACGGTTATGTAAAAAGAAAAAAGAAAAGGGACAGAAAACCCAAATGGGGAAACCGAACAGAGGTGTGTTCTTGAAACCTGGTTCTCAAACCCTAAACGAACATGGCGGTAGTGCTGTGTTTACTGTTTTTATTTTTACCCAGCCTGCCGTTTGTCCGCATGCACATATTCCGTCCGTAGCTGACGGGGAGAGTTATATTGAAATTGTTTACAAATTAGGGGATGTTTGAGAGCCTACTTTTTCAATTTTTTATTTTAACTTTTTGAATTTTTAGATTATGGTCAAAATATATTTTGAATTTGGGAGGAGTGTTTGGAAAAAATATGCAGAATGCATTTTACAAATGGAGAATGTGAGTATAGAATGAGAAAAAAAGGCCGAGACCTGTTTTTAGCTTGGAAAGCTCAAAATGGAGAATACGTTTTGTTGGAATGTGTTTTTGTTCTAGGTTGCCAAACAAAGAAAACAAGAAAAGGAGATAAAGTAAGCGGCCAAACAGGGTCTTACTACTATAAAAGATCAAATCTAAACGAAAGAAATTGTAAGGATGATAATTATGAAACTTAAGATATTAGGAGTATATAACATGGCTGCAAACGATTCACCGAGCTATTCGTCAGCAGCTCGAGGCTGATTAGTTCATTATGCATTCGGTAAACGAGTCAAGTTTTAGCTCGAGTTTTGATTCCATTTAGTAAATGTGTCGAGTTTGAGTTAGTTGTAACTTGTATATAAACCCTCACCTCATTTGTAAATGCTCGACTCATTTATGAAGGCTTATGTAAGCTCCAAAGGCCGAGCTCTCTTTTGGTTGGCACATTTATGACAAAACACATTATGTATTTCCCTTTATCGAGTTGTACACTTATTTGTTCATTTATTTTAAGTTTTTAGAGCGTCTACTCTAGGGTGTGGAAAAGAATCTATTTTTAGCTTTTGAGTGAGTGTGGTAGTTGTTAGTCAAGTCTTTTGAAGGTGGGAAATATCACTTCATCAAACCGAGACTGCATTAGTTGGCAGATATGAAGGCCGTTGTTTTTGCTCGAGCAAAACAAGCAGATTTGTTAACAGCATTCAAATAAGTGTGCGGGGGCCTATTTATATAAATCAAGCTTTAGGTCGAAAAAGAAACACTTACGCCGTTCAAAAACTCATCCCACATATTTTCGTCTCTCATCTCTTTTGGTGGTTAGGGTTTCGTGCACCTCAAAGACATACAAATATTGGATGATTATTTGACTTATATATAATCAACTTTGAGGGGTTTTCTCACATCAACTAGATTTTTCTTGGAATGAATTCCTTTCGTGGAGTTCGAAAGGCAATCGGTTGGAAGGCTTGAGGATTCAAGATCCGGCGATCATGCAGAGGTGTGATTAACGTGGATTCAGCAAGTATGTCTTAGGCTTCATGGTGAGAATAAACGAATATTGAGTAAGATCTTTTGTATTCACACAATGATTTTAGGGTGGGTTTGCCAATTGATAAAAATCAGATTTTAGCCAGATTTTATCAAAATCATTCCTCAATTGATAAAATATAGCAATTGATTTTAAGCTCGGATTTTATCAAAACCATTCCTCAAATATATTGGGTGGAGATTTTATAATTTGGGAAAATAATGTGATTTTATCACACCTTCATAAAAACTCAACTAAAATGGAAAATCTCATTTTATCAATTGGCAAACTAGGCCTTAGTGCATGATTTCTTCCCGTGGTTTTTTCTTTTATCATTTGGGAAAACAATGTAATTTTATCACACCTCCATAAAACTCAACTAAAATGAAAAATCTCATTTTATCAATTAGCAAACTAGGCCTTAGTGTATGATTTCTTCCCGTGGTTTTCTCCCGTTTAGGATTTTCTACGTAAATCTTGTGTTGTGTGCGATTGCTTTCTTTAGTTTGTGCGATTGGATTTTCATTGTTGAAAGTTAATTTAATTCCGGGAATCGGTTAAGAAAGTTCAGCTTATCTAGTGAATGAACCGAGTTCAAAAACCTTGTTAGTAAACTAGTAGAGCTAGGCTTTTTTTTAAATGAATTGAGCTGGGACATTTAAAATCTCGACTTGGCATACGCAAAAGTTTCGTGCACTACATACGCCCTTTTTTTTTATAAGCCTATAAAGAACAGGGTTAGACCATCTCCAGCCCTTACTCAATTTTAAATTCAGAACCAAAATCTGAGGAAAATTTCCAAAATTCCACTCCAGCCCTTGACTCATACCCATATCAAACTGAGTTTTACTCAATTTTTTAACCAAGTTAGAGCAACTCCAACCCTAACTCAGAACCAAACCCAAATTCAAAATCTGAGTCAAAACCCCCTAAATCTCACTCCAGTCTTTGAACCAAACCCATACCAAATTGAGTTTTACTCAAATTTCTACCAAAATAAAGGGGGACTCAACCCTTTACCCAAATTTCCAACGGTAACTTTGTGGTGGTGTTCGTCGTCGAAGCTTCGCTGCTGCCGTTGTCTTCAACTCCGGCAATGGTAGCAGGACACAGATCGTGCGGTCGCCGGTGACGGGTGGTGGTAGCAAAACAAAGATTGGGCTACGAAGGTGGACGAACACGAAGAATCGACGGCGGTTCGCGGCGGTGGATGGTGGTTACGAGCAATACTGGCGAGGGGCGACGGAACCCTAGAAAAGCTAGCGAGGGGAGAAAGATGATGGTGGCGAGCGGCGGCAGATGATGGTGGCGAGCAGCGACGGATGGCGAGGGGGGCGGAATCTTAGAAAATCTGAGTTAAACGACTGGAGTCTCCCATATCAAACTGAGCTTTTACTAAGAATTTCACTCAAATCAGAGTTTAAAATTGAGTCAGGGCTGGACTTGCTCTTAAATGAGACTAAAATCTTTACTCAATTTTTTCAAGGTCATTTTCTGCTCCCCAAATTTACAAGTATGCCATTAATAAAGTATTTACAGAAATTTATGTTTAAATTTGCATTCGCTCATTAGAGCGGTCCGGACCAAATGAAATTTTATTAAAAATTTTAGCCAATTTTTATTTTGACTCCCAGGTTACTCAATTTTTTCAAGGTCATTTTCTGCTCCCCAAATTTACAAGTATGCCATTAATAAAGTATTTACATAAATTTATGTTTAAATTTGCATTCGCTCATTAGAGCGGTCCGGACCAAATGAAATTTTATTAAAAATTTTAGCCAATTTTTATTTTGACTCCCAGGCGGCCTCCTTTGGCAAATAAATCAAAAACTGGTTTTTTGATTTATTCGTTTTGTCTTTATTCAATTTTTTTTTGCATTTATTAGTTTTGCATCAATTTTTTATGGTTTATTGGTTCCTCTCGACGAGACGAATCTAACAAGTATGAAATTATAGTGAAAATTAATTATTTTTTGAATAAAGCCAAAATTAAACCAAT
>JAXBDA010009660.1:0-12057 GCA_036023075.1 Gaultheria prostrata
TTAAGCACAAACACAAAACCCCACCACGTGCACGAATTAAATGGAAAATGAGGATTAACCCCACGTCTAACGTGCTCATTCTTCCCTACTTAGGCGCTTAAATTCATGAATTTCACGCGCCTATCATGACGCGTACAGATTAAACAACAAAAATAAACACAACCCCTACAAGGTGGAATTAGGGTTTACCTCTCATCCGTAGACACGAACGCTGGTTGACTTGTTTATTTTCATGACAGACTCAATTACTATACACAATAAATTCTGCTCGACAGTACCTCATGATCTTCTGTCATTTTCCCTTATACCTCGATTACGTAGTCAAGTGTGGACTTCTACGTAGTCTCTTTGTTCTCTTTCTCACAGCCTCTCTTCTAATTTTCTGAATGACTGTTGTGTGACCTAGAGAACATAACGATATATTTATAGGGCTAGAGCAGGGACTTGAGGAGAAATAAATCTGGGCTCCTTGTGTAAATAAGAAAACCTAATCTCACCTGGATTGTATTCTTATTTCACAAATTATAATTCATACCACTAAAAAATTATAATTACACTCCCTTCTTTATCTCAATTTATATTTCGAGCTTCAAGTTATTAAATACTTATTAATCTCCTCACATTAAGATTACAGATATGTAACGCCCCGAAAATTGGGTACGTTAATAAATCAATTTCACAAATTATTTAAATAAAAAGCAAACTTCCTTAAAATTTCAAAGAAAAACTTAATAATAATTTTTTTTTTCAACGAAAAGCTAAAAGTTAGCTAACTTATTACAACTGAAATAAATTAAATTCCAACACTGTCCGGAAAACTTAAACTTTAGAAAAAGTCCAAATGAAAGATAAGAAACAGAGCCATCTAGCTAGACGTCTACTGGTAAAGCCATGGTTCCGCCACTTCTTACTCATCTAGCTACTCCACCGCCTCGAATTCAGTAGGCGGCTGTTCATCTCCTTCTGTAACTGGCGTTGGGGACGCCAAGGCCACAAAAAGTAGCACCGTGAGTGGTAAAATTACACTCAGTAGGACGACTAAAACTAACCATTTACAAAGGCATACTCATGCAGCATATAACATCACAATAAATTCAATGAGCAATGAATATTAGGATTAGAGCAGTAAATCTCAAAACAGAAAATCTTCCCAATTACAATTCACCGTTTAAACATCAATCAATCTCTTTCTCAACTTTCCCAATAAGTCACCACTACTTATCAACTCATGTGTAAGACATTACCACAATACTCGAACATACTCCACGGTTACAGTTTCCAACCAAACACCCCGATAATCGGCATCGATTCCCATCCACAATATATCCCAGTACGTTAGGTTTTCCCCTACACACCAAGCCCACCTCACGGCTTTAAACCTCTAGGCATATATTGCACTTGGCTCAAGACCCATACCGATAGACGTCCCAACCCATAACCTTTCATTAATAACTAATATTTTGTTACCAACTCGCACGTTTCAAACACAATATTCAACAAACTGAAATACAGGATTTATGCATCACATGGGTAAGTCCAGTAATTCAACAAAATAAAAAGCATGATACAAACAGTCAATATTTCCCAAATAAATGACTTAGCAATTTCAGCTAATTAAAAATAGTAGATTAACTCCATAAATCACGAAATTTGACAGGGCAGTAGATAATCAAATTTGGAACAAACTTTATGTTTCACCCGAAGTCTAGTTTTAACTTTAAATAAGGTAAAAATGGATTTTTATGCTGGACAGTGAATCTGTCCCGAAACTGCACTGAACAGGTAACTTTGAAAAATCATAGTAAATCCTATGAGCCTCGGATTGAAACAGGTTCTATATGAAAGTTGCTTAACATTTTGAGATCTACAACTCTTCTGTTATATGTTTTCTCTGAATAGGTCCGAAAAATGGTCATAACTGCCGAACAGAATATAGTGTGCCCGAAACACGTTTTTCGCTATACAATCTCGTTTTACGCTTTCGTTACCTTAACGATTCGACACCCATTATAATTACTGATTTCGATCTCATTCACATCCTTACAATTATTATAAATACATAAAGGAACACGTAAGCAGTAAAACCTAAGTAAAAAGAGAGTTTTAATGTCCTACCTTTCTTCCGACGACTAAGCGCGATTAAACGGAAAAGAATCAAGAACGCCGGTGACCGCAAATATTATTCTGAAAACAGCAAATTTAAGATGAAGATATTTGCAGCCATGTGATTGAAAGAAAAGAAATAGAAAGTCAATTAATTCAAGGAGTGGAGAAATACTTAAATAAGGTGAAGTTGGAATAGTCAACAAAATAAAGTAATGAAAGAGAGAAAAGAGAGGTTTGAAAATCTGTTGGTAACCAAGAGAAAAGAAGAAGTAAGGGTCGTACCTTTACCAAGAGGAAGAGAAAAAGAAGAAGTTCCTTTCCTTTCTTTGTTTGACTTTTAGAGATGAAAAAGGAGTTATCTAATGAAATATATAGGAAGATAGAATTCACTAACCAATAGGAGAGTGAGAGAGAGAGAGAACTTTTAGGGTGAGAAGAAGAGAGATACGGCTGAGTAAGAGAGAGTGAGTGAGAGTCCTATTGAAAAAAAAACCTAGGATTATTAAAGGAGTCAAAATTTATTAATTTTAATGGAAGAGAAATTGATTTTGTGTGGGAGACTTATAAAGGGAAATTGATAAGGGAAAAACTAGGATAAACATTAAAGAATTTTTTTTTATATATCAATATATAATTACCACTAATAGATGTTTATCTAACTAACTTCTAATTTATCCCTTAATAACAAATAAATTAAACTTATACTCTAAATTAATAAATTACGGGTCTTAACAAGATATCCGTTGATTAATGTCGATTACTAACAATCTCTCACTAATCAACATCTTATAAAATGCCTTGAGACTAACCACTTAACTTATTCGATATGTCGGATACAAATATCCACCTGCAGGGTTTGACATAATCGAAACTTATAAGCTTACTCAATGAAGTATCATCAATCCCCAACGGAATGTGGATTCCATCAATAATTAATATCGTTATATAACATGCATATAGTGGTTTGACCCAACTCACCAAGACCATTGACCCAAAATAGGATCTCACTTTATAATGAATCAAAGTCAACAACACTAAATGCATATATCTATTAATTATGTCTGGATTAAGAGCATAAGTATTCATAATAACCATAATGTTCTAATTGTCTTATAATGCTAGCATTAAGACAATTACCTTAACGCGGTCCTGTCCAATACACACAAAGTGTACTAGTACAATGAGTTGGAACTAGAACCGTTCCCTGTAGTCAAGACAAACCTACTAAAACATTGTACTACAATCCTACTGATGGTGTGTCAAATTTCATCTAAGATTGTGAACCAAAAACTTATATTTCACAAGAACCGATGATCCAAACTTCCGCGTGTAAACCGTACTCTACACAGTGGATCATCTACTATGTAGAATAAAAGACACATGCACAACATACAATAATATCATGCACACATTACCCATAAAAGTTTCTCATCAAAAAGGGGATAAAACTAATTAATATTTAACCAGTAAAAAATAATTCATTACATAAAAGCAAGGCTTTTAGTAAAAATTTCTAACAATCTCCCACTTAGACTCAAAACCATGCTGCCATGCATCTCACTCCCATTCCCTCTACGTGACTATTAAAAGTCTTGGCTTGTAAGCCCTTGTAAAAGGATCTGCTAGGTTGTTAACTGATGCAATCTTGGTCACAGCTATAGCACCTTTCTGTACGATCTTTCAAATCAGGTGATAACCTACGCTCGATGTGTTTTCCCTTTTTACGAATCTTTGACTCCTTCAAGTTAGCAACTGCACTACTATTATCATAATAGATTGAAATTGTTGACTACACCGAAGGTACCACTTCTAGATCCATCAAGAAGTTCTTGAGTCAAACGGCTTCTTTGGCTATTTCAAAAACTGCCACATACTCGGCCTTTATGGTGGAATCAGCAATACACCATTGCTAGATACTCCTTCAACTTATGGCTGCACTTCCTAAGGTAAACACATATCCTGAGGTCGAGAATCCTTATTTGACATAAAGTCTGAGTTTGTGTACCCACAAGGCACCAGACTGTCCGACTGGTACACCAACAAATAATCCCTAGTTCTTTTCAGATACTTGAGTATATGTTTTATACCAATCCAATCTATTTGTCCAGGGTAAGACTAAAATCTGCTAACCATGCCTAAGGCAAAACAAATATCAGGTCTAGTACACATCATAGCATACATAAGGCTTCCTGTTGCTGAAGCATAAGGAACTACCTTCATTTTTTTTTTCATCTCCTCAGATGTCAGGATAGTGATCCTTGGATAGATTGATTCCATGTCTGAAAGGAAAGAATCTCTTCTTGGAATCCGGCATGCTAAAATAAGTAAGGCTCACATCGATATAGGAAGCTTAAGATAAGCCTAACATCCTTTGCTTGCTATCTAGCATAAGTTTAATCTCAAGGATGTGACTGGCTTCTCTCAAATCCTTCATATCGAACTGGCTGAATAACCACACATTTACTGTACACAACACTTCTACATCGTTTCCAATGAGCAAGAAATCATCAACATATAACACCAGAAACACCATCACTTTTCCGTTGCGCTACTTGTACATGCACAACTCATCCGGGCATTGATCAAAACCAAAAGACTTAATTACTTGATCAAAACGAATGTTCAAAGACCTAGATGCATGCTTAAGTCCACAAAGGAACTTCTTAAGCTCGCACAACATGTGCTTTTGATCTTTTGTCAAAGTTCTGCATCTTTATCTTGTAGTGCCTGGTTGTAGTTACAGGGTTCGGCTTGTTATTCTTCAAGGATCATATCATAAGATTCTCCCAACAATGTATACCGATTGGGTGGAACAATAACCCTCCCACTACGAGGAGGTATTGTTTCGTTAACAACAATTTCTTGTAGTGTAACCTCTTGTACTATTGGTGTTGAAAAAGGCTGCGCCGGTCTACTTCCTCTCAATTCTTCTAGAACAATCTTACTACTGGGCCTGTAATCTATGACATAGTCCTCCTCTAAGTATCAAGCATTGGTGCCAACAATGACCTTCTGATCCTTAGGACTATAAAATAGACCAACTTTCGTTCCTTTAGGGTACCCCACAAAAAACAAACATACATTTGTCCTTTATTCCAACTTACCTGCTTTCCCTTTCAGCACATGTGCTGGACTACCCCAATCCTGAACATGTCATAGACTAGGTTTGCACCCTGTCCATAGTTCTATGGGTGTAGTTAGTACTGACTTAGATGGTACCAAGTTAAGAATGTACGCTATTGTTTCTAGTGCATGTCCCCAAAATGAATTTTGGTAAATCTTAATAACTCATCACTGATCTCACCATATCCATAAGAGTCTTATTCCTTCTTTTTGCCACACCATTATGTTGTGACATACATGACACAGACAACTGGGATGTAATCCCTTCTGCTGCCAAGTAGTTCCTAAATACTCCCAAGAGGTATTCGCCACCACGATTAGATCACAGTGTCTTGATACATTTATCCAGATGCTTTTCCATTTCCAGCCTATGCTCCCTTAATTTCTCAAAGCATTCGTACTCATGGTGCATCAAATAAATGTAATCATATCTTGAGTAATCATCAATAAAAGTATTGAAATACTCAAAACCACCTCTATCTCGAATATTCATAGGTCCACACAGATCAAAGTGAACCAATTCCAATGGTTCTTTGGCTCTATTCCCTTTAGCTGAAAAGGGCCTCTTAGTCATTTTACCTTTTAAACAAAATTCATAGACTGGAAGTGCCTCCACTTCCAATGAACCCAAAGGTTCATCCCTAACCGGTCTAAAAATCCTATTTTGATTAATATGACCTAGGCGTAAGTGCCAAAGATACGTTTGGTTCAACTTAGAAGGCTTTTTTTCTCTCACATAGTAATCTATTGGTGTTATTCAATTCATTTAGTTGCATCGTAGGAAAGCTAAGATTACTAATGTAGAGATTGTCAACCAATGAACCATAATAGATAAAATGTTTAATTAACTTAATAACCATATAGTTATTAAAATAAACCAAAATATCCATCTTTAACCAAATTAGAAACTGAAACTAAGTTTCTTCTAATTCAATGAACATAAAGACAATCTCTCAAAATTAAATACCTACTGCTACTACTTTTGTAGCACTTCCCATATATAGATAAATCTCTCCATCACTAAGCTTCCAGGTTTCCTGGAACCATTGCATTGAATTGCAAACATGATTAGTGACACCCGTATCTACACACCAGGTACTAGTAGATAACACCACTAACCATAATTCAACCCACTAGCGAAAAAGATTTACCTTGATTGTTCACATTATTGAGATAAATCGGATAACTTTTCTTCTAGTGTCCTTTCTGCTTACAGTGAAAACACATGCCCTTAGGCTTTTTCACTCTACCTTTAGGCCCATGAACTTCCTAAGGAACCGTGGCTTGTTGTTGAACCTTTTTCTGCTTCTTGTTGCCTTTCGGCATAGAAGTAGAAACCTCTTCATCCACAGACACAGTTTTCTATTTCTTAACCAAAAGACCCTTAGCCAATTTAAAGCTCTTTCAATGATTCCGTCCAAACAATAATCCATTTTTTTATATTGTAATTCACGCGGAACTGCTAAAAAGGCTTAGCTAGCAATTGGAGCACAATATCAACCTGGGTTTAACCCTCGATTTCAGCTCCTAGGATCTCCAGTTCATTCAAAAGACCTATTATCTTCAGAACATGATCCCTTACTAGGGTCATTCAACAAATGTTATATTTCACAACTCCCACATTGCAACTTGCCTAACTGCACGATTCTACTCCCCAAACTTATATTTTAGGTTATACATCATGTCATAGGGAGTTTCTATAAATTGATGATGCTGTTGCAATACATTCGGCACAAAAGCCAGAATGTAACACCGCGCCACCTCATCAGTTGTAACCCAATCCTTATAACACTGAATTTCAGGTTCTGTTGCAATTTCAGTGGGTTTGGGAGAGCACATCTTAGAGAGCACAAATTTGGTCCCCTAAGTAGTCAACACAATATCCAGATCCTTTTCTAGTCAACAAAATTAGGTCTAGTAAATTTGTTTTCTTTGAGTATGACAACAAGTGGATTGAAAAAATCTATTTTTGAATCTAAGAATCACATAACAACAATTATGAAGGGCGACTAAAATCTTTTTGTATTTCTATTAAATTGGTTCCCTCAACTATTCTATTAAAAGAAAAACATTAGCAACCCTACACACCGTGAAGAGTATGCATCGATGGGTAGGTCCACTACGCTACATCATTCGTGTAGATAGGCACAACCTTTTAATTTTACTATCTAGACAATAAACCGTGCCCAATAAAATTAAATAGCTAATTTGCTTCGGTCCTATAAATAAAAGCAGTGACTCAGATAGAGAGGATACTTGTTATTTAGAGCTAAGTGTATACCATTACCTAACCTCAAGATCTATTGTTCCGTAATGAACTACCCCAGATGGAGGAGTAATCCACACAACAATTATCATGGAGCTATCCTCTAAGGAAGTAAGTACCGATGATTCCATAATTAATTTCGTCCGATGGGGAGGAAGGTCTAAAACCAACACACAAAACTTAATTATATCATCTACATACTAGTAATGGAGACCATGAGATTTATACAAAATAAACTCCCCCTCCCACTTAGTTATTTAAAAAATTTGTGAGGGTTATCAAAATTAACATGTTTGCAAAAACCGTGATTTAGGTCAATGGTCAAATATTACCATGTTGGCCAAATAGGGTAAACTATCACACATGCCAAAAATAAGGATAAATAAATATTCATATATAAGGAAACATAAATAATATGTATCACAACTATTATGGCCAATGATGCAATCCTTGAGCAATAAGGAATTGAAATCCTTAATCAATAAGGAATCCTTCCAGTCTTGAAATCCTTAAGCAATTAAGAATCCTTCTAAACTTGAAATCCTTGAGCACTTTGTGTAGAAGACTTAGATACTTTGAATCAATTAAGGAAACTAAAATCCAACCATACTTAGACAAGAAAAATCGGATCTGAATTTTTTTCCCGAGTAAACTGCGCAGCCTTCAGTATTTTGGACTTTTCTCCCTCATTCGAACTCCGATTGAACTTATTTCAATTGGGTTGGATTCGAAATTCAATTATCTACAATTTTCCTAAAGAACAGATTTTCTAATTCCATCATTTACTAGGTCAAAATAGTCCTGCAATCAGACCCACGAATCTGGAAAAAATTCTGCTGCTAGCCAAACATCCTTTTTCTTGACAAAACTTATCTTCTTGCCAAAAAAACTTGTTTCCTCCATATACATCATCTTCGATCTCCGAATAACCCATTGAACGCCATTTGAATCGAAAAAAAATAAATACATACATTGATCTTATGCCTCCATTGGAGTACATGCTACGTTAATTGTTACAACCCACGAAAAATAATCGTGCTACCAAATAAAAAATAATAAGCACTATGTTAATTATTACAACCGCGAAAAATAATCGTGGTACCAAATAAAAAACAATAACCATGAAAAAAAAACATCGTGGGATCCAATCACACAAGATCAACTAAAAAAAAATGTGACCATAATAGCTAGATAAGAACGCTGTAAACAAGGGTTCGCACAGTTCTACTTCTTATCCTCTATATTCTATGGACAACATGGCATGTTTAATCCATATGCGTGATTACAGCCCGTTCTAATACCACAGTTGGGAAACGAATCCCAGAACCCAATAATGACGCGTACAGATTAAACAACAAAAATAAACACAACACCTACAAGGCGAAATTAGGGTTTACCTCTCATCCGTAGACACGAACGCTGGTTGACTTGTTTATTTTTAGAACTTGACAGACCCAATTACTATACACAATAAATTCTGCTCGACGGTACCTCATGATCTTCTACCATATTCCCTTATACCTCGATTACGTAGTCAAACGTGGACTTCTACGTAGTCTCCTTGTTCTCTTTCTCACAGCCTCTCTTCTAATTTTCTGAATGACTATTGTGTGACCTAGAGAACATAACGATATATTTATAGAGCTAGAGCAGGGACTAGAAATACAGTAATACGGCTTCTGAAACTAAACACGGGCCCGACCCATGGCCATTAGCCAGGCCGACACAATTCCGACTATAGCCTCCGACAGACTAAGACTCAAAAGAGAAATTCGGGGAGGATCAGTCGGAGCACCCCGAGATTTCTCATAATAAGAAAGAAATTCTAAATGTTAGAAAGTCGGAGCACCATGAAAGGTCAAAACTCTGAAGATTGGAAGGAACAGAGCGCCACTGAAGGACTTTATGAGCTACGAAGGGATGGGAAAATATGAAGGATGTTAGGGGGTATTTATAGGAGAGGAGAGGGGGTGGTAGGCGTGTAACATCCCGGCCAGCGAGTCCAATCCGAGCCAAACACGCGACTATAACCTCACACCCAACAGCTCACAATGCTATCAAATTAGTTCACCTAATATAACAAACTCACTTCCTTAGCAACTTCAGAGTTTACTATCTTAACAACTGAACACCAGAAGACTTTTGAGATTTAACAACATTACAGCTAGACAAACCATTATACAAGAACATACACAAACTACACTAAACCTCCACATCAACCACTAGCATGATGCTCAAATCTAAGAGCCTCGAGCGAGGGTACATCGGACGCCTAACAGTGGACAATGTCTCTAACCTGCAAAACTGGAATCCCAAGTGGATTCCAAGAGTGGGTAAGTCATAGGTATTGAACAAAGAACAATCATTCATATACTTCACTATTACATCAAGTAATTAAATTGAATTCATAAATTCCGACTTAAAACTCATACACACAGCTTGTAATCCAACACGACACGAAGTCTACTATATAATCAATAAAATTGATTAATTGAAATTATGTCCAAGAAATCGGCTCTAAGCCACATATATCGGCACTTATGCCATCGACCCAAGGCCACTTTATCAGCGCATCCACCACGTATTGGCACAAATGCCCAATTCTGGCCTGAAGGCCCCATATCGGCACTTATGCCATAATTCATTATAACAATTCATTTCTAATAAGGATTACATCTGTAAATCAACACTCACCTTGAGCTCCAAAAGAAAAGTACAATTTATGATTCGGCACTTCGGACATGCCCGTCGCAGCCTCTATAACACACATTCTCGATTAACAAAAGCCATTTATATTTCATAACGAAATACAAATTAAGACCAAAGATAGCAAATGATTTCCAATCCCAACTATATATATGAACTCATCCATCAACCCTCAAGCCCATATTTCAAGTAAATACAATCAATTCTCCTACGGTAAGGTTCAATTTCAGCACATCCACAAGCTTCAGGTCAAAAACTGATTCCGCTCTATAAAACTAAACCACAATTCATACATATGGGAAGGTTTGTGGTTTAGTCTACCAAGTCTTCACAGAGGTTCTAAAGTCTACGTGAGTCAACCCAAAGCATTCGGATGTCGCTTTTATCATCAGGAGCCCGCTTGCAGCGATACTTGAAATATCTACGGAGCCAACTTAGGGTGTCTACAAAGAGTAGCTATCACCCTCTCATGGTTTCCCCTCACCACAAAGAAGTGAACCATCCTCACCTGCTATAGAAGAGTTTTCATAAACAAGGCCTAGAGGAACATAAAGCCTAGAAGATGTGTATTATAATACAGATCCAATGGATGCAGACTTCACCATGTTTTATCTGCAAATGACCTATGATCCAGTTAGCTTCGTGGAGGCAAACCAAGAAGACAAATGGATGAAAGTTATGGATGAAGAGATTCAATCCATAGGGAAGAACAAAACATGGGAGCTGACCAATCTTCTAGAAGGCTGTAAGATTATTGGATTGAAATGGGTCAACAAGGCAAAGGATAATGCTCAAGGAAAGGTTCAGAGACACAAGGCCAGGCTCGTAGCTAAAGGCTACAAACAAAGGGAAAGCATAGACTGTGGCAAAGTCTTTGCCCATGTTGCCAGGATGGAGATGATCAGGTTGATGATCTCATTGGTTGCTCAGCACAAATGGAAGATCTACCAATTAGACGCCGCTACTGCTTTTCTGAATAGATTTCTGGAGGAAATCTATGTGGAGCGGCCACCTGGATATTGATGCATACTTCAAGAAGAATGGATTCGAAAAGTGCCCTTACGAGCATGCACTATATATAAAGAAAGAGGCCGATGGAAGCCAGCTATATGTATGCAAATATGTTGACGACTTGATTTTCACAAGCAACAATCCAGCCATGTTTTCTTCTTTCAAATAGAGTATGGTCCAATAATTTGAGATGACAGATATCGTACTAATGCCACACTTTCTTGGAATCAAAGTGATGCAGTGAGATGACGGCATTTTCATCTCTCAAGCTGGATACGCCAAAAATAGCCTCAAGCGCTTTGGCATGGAGAAAAGCAATCCAATGACTACTCTAGTCGAAATGGAGCGAACTCGGAAAGAGCGAGGTTGGTCTGACATATTTCAAGAGTCTGGTGGGAAGTGTTCGCTACCAGACATGCACAAGACCAAACATACTATATGTTGTGGGTCTTATCTATCGATACATGGAGACACCTAACCAATCCCATTTGAATGCAGCCAAGCGAATTTTGTGCTATGTCAAGTGCACAATCAGTGACTATTTTATACAACTACTAAAAGAAAAAGCACTACTGGATTTACTTTCTTTCTCGGAGATACAGCCTTCACATGGTCATCAAAGAAACAAGTGATAGTGACTCTATTGTCTTATGAAGTTGAGTATGCGGCAACCAACTCAGCTGTGTGTCATGCCATATAGGTCCGTAATATGTTGAATCATTTGAGAATTTCTCAAGAAAATCCCATGGAGGTTTATGTCAACAACCACTCCGCCATCCCATTAGAGCTACTCACAAACTTCTTAATTTGCCTTTTCCATTTTGTAGTACTCCCTCTCCCCCCCC
>JAXBDA010009661.1:0-12055 GCA_036023075.1 Gaultheria prostrata
CAATTGTACTCAAATCGACCAAAATTGAAACTACAGGGTTCGTTAGAGTGAAATTGAAACTAGAGGGACGAAATCGAGACTGTGGTGAAACTAGAGGGACCATTTCGATAAATTACCCAAAAAAAAAAAACAAAAAAAAAACAAGGGATTATGCAAAACACCATATATATGAATTTGTATATGTGTGTGTGTGCGCGCGCGCGCGCGTGTGTGTAAAATTCGAATTATGGAGTTCTTGTGATGGTGCTCGACAGAGGTTAGAGGTTACGAGGTTGGACACTAGGGGTTTTTTTTTGTGTTTTTTCAGTAAGTTCTTCTGTTTGTGAATGATTGGTATGTACTTGTGTCGCTCAAGGAATGGTCCAGATACATTTCATTATTTCAAGGTTTCCATCAATGCATATTTGTGTACGCGTGATTGTTTATGCACCTTGTGGAGTTTTCTTTTGGAATACATTTTTCTTGTTTCATTAGTTGTCATAGAAGTATTTGCTATTACTGATGGACATCATGTTTTCTGGTTGATCAGCATGGGGGCTTTCCTACTTGGTGCTGGCACAAAAGGTGACAATTTGACTTGCAATGTGGATGTTTGAGATTCTGTCTTTTGGCTTTTATGTAATGATTTTGCTAAACATGTTTCTTGGTCGCACTGTCAAATGAAGGAAAAAGATACAGCCTGCCAGATTCTAGGATAATGATCCATCAGCCTCTTGGTGGAGCTCAAGGTTTTGAGACTCAAATAAGTATTCAGGTATAACTCATATTTCATTTCGTTGTTTGCTGGGCATCTTTTTTTGTTAGTCACTTGTAGTGACACTGCCTGATTTAACCCTGCAGATATATTAAAAGGAGAATTCTACCGTCAGCCCAATGGGCAGGGGCTGACGGTAAGGTTCAAAAGGTGAAAACTCTTCCGTGGAAGAGTTAACTTTTCCATGTCAGAGCATTAACTTTTCCATGTCAGAGCCTTTAAAAAGTGCAAACTGTAGCGCGTAAAAGTTTGCCTGGGCTGACAATAGGACTGATATTAAAATGCCTATTTCTATTCTTAAACGAAACTGTATGTTGAAAACGAATGGACTGATGTGGACTAGAAAGAGAAAAGGGCTTGTGGACGACAATTTTTTAAATGAAACGGTCACTTGAGCATTGGGAAGCGAGTCAGTTTTTTGTGGTATATGGTTTATTTTACAGCATTTTGGAGATTTCACGTAACGGAGCTCGTTTAATTTTCTTATTATTGTTTTCACTCAATGTAGTGTGAGCATTATATCCTTGTGGATGGGCCCATCATCCTTTCCTTAGGAACTTCTGTTTCAGTGTAATAAGTTTCTTGGTCCATCATTGGCAATAAATTAAAAAGACATGCGAAATAATAAATGAAAGATGAAAGGCAAATGCTTTATGATTCCCCAGATATGACCAAATTATGGATAGAGTAAATTTGATATTTCCTGATATCTCTCTTCTAGTTCAAACATGTGTTGCATTGTGTATCCTGCAATGGAATAGACAAAGCACATCGAAAAATGGAGTTTAGTTTGTTCATATCCATTTGATGAGTCAGAAACCTTGAAATGATGACCAAAGTTGGATGCGTCGATGCAATTATGATGGGTTCCTTTGAGATTGTTTTCGATGCCATTAATACAAATTATAAGCAATGAGATGATTGAGAGTTTTGTATAGGACCATGGGGGGTAGATTGGATTTGAAATTGCCACATCCACTGGTTGAGTTTTTTATGTTTGGGAAATGATATTTGATTACTTTGATCAGTTGCTTTGTTGCTATTCCATTAAAGGCTTTATTTTAAGCTTTTACTTTGTTCCATGCATGTGTACTCGAGTTTTCTTACTGTCCCTCTCGATATAAAAAAGAAGAAAGGGAAAGAATGAGTAGGCAGAATAGCGAACTTGATTAAACCCAAGAAGTTCAAACAAATTGGGATTGATGATTTCAATCCCAGGATCCATTTTCTGATGTTGTGACCCTGATTAGTAGCAATCTGTTGTAGGCTGATGAAATGGCGCATCACAAGGCAAACCTTACTGCTTATCTGGCTCTCTTCTCTGATCAAGACATTTATAAGGTATACGAGGACACGGACAAGGACAACTTCATGAGTGCTAAAGAAGCAAAGGAGTATGGGCTTATAGATGGTATTATCATGAATCCTCTCAAAGCTCTCCAACCTTTAGCAGCATCAGCAGCTAGTGCAGATCAGTGATGGCAATTATGCGAAACCTACCTCCCTTTGGTTCTTCTGCGTAAAACTACTTGCTAACTATGCTGTAAAAGAATTGGTCACTGGTCGCGAGTCACGACCTTGTATTCATTCTCTCTTAGATTGTGACTGATTTCGGTTTCTATACAGTATACACCAAGTTCAGTGAATGAAATGCAATTTCTGCTGATTATCATGGTGAGTTTCATCTTCTTCTTCGTCTTGATTTGTTCATCGACCATGCTGCTTTTTGAAGGCATGCCAGATCAAGAAAAGGAGCACATCTTGTTTGTCTCCCCATTCTCCTTTTCTTCTCTTTCAATCCCGACTCGATCAGGTTTTGCGTTTTAAATGGTTGGTAAAAGTTAAGTGGTTGATTTTTTGTGAGGGATTGCTCTACTTCTAGACTCACCTCTTCTGGGTGATTTACAGTAGTTCATGTAATACATTCATGCACTTTCATTAGAATGATCTTTGTTAGATTTCACAAACTCTGTTTCTTTTGTTCGAAGTTAAAAGATATCACTGAGTGGGAATCTGTCCAACATGGATAAGATCACAGATGTTATAATTCCATATTGAGTGTTTCAAGAGATGTTTTGTACTTAATTTGTGTTATGTATTCAATTGTCGGTCTTTTTAATATAGCGTGCAGTGTAAATAATTGCTAAACGTCATTGGCTTGGCGAGACACACGAGGCCATTGCAACATCCCAAGAAAAAGACACCCTTAACGTCGTCATCGTGACGTAGACCGGCAAAAGACAGGTCTAGGTCTTCGATTGGGGAAGTTTGATTGGGGACCATGTACATGGAAAAGACGGTGTTATCTTCGAGTTGTCCAGCACAGACTGTTTGTCTCTTCACCAGAAGGTAGTTGTTGCTTTCTGCGCAATTGCGGTGGAGGGAGATGAAGCTAGGGGGTTTTGGATCAGAGAGTACCAATATTTGGATACTGATTTAAATCGAAGGAGGAATTTTATCAGAATCCTTGACAGGATCTCCATCAACACATCTTCTGGCATCTCTTCTTCAAGCCACAGACAATAACCAAGCCAAGAAACCTTCAAAATTTTAGCCTAAAAGAAGAAAAGAAAGGAGAATGTAAACAACCAAATGGAATTGGGTGTTTACATTTGGTTGGAATTTCAAAAGATTTTTTCGTGAAGGTGATTTGGAACAGGGTAAAGAAAAATCGAACCTATCATACCAAGAAAGCTAGATAAAACTCTGAAAACAACAACCTGTTTGATTAAACCGACCATTCCCTATAGGGCAATCAAGGCGTCATCCCTCGGGAGTCGATCTAGGGCTACGTGTTTCAATCATCAAAAAGTTCGGCTGGTTAGGCCGGTGGTGAGGGGATGGTGTACGCCACAGTGGCTGATGAGGATAGAAAGGCAGGATGATGAGTTCCCTGATCACACTGGCCTACCGTATTTGGTGAAAGGCGGGCGGAGATCACGTGCAGTGTAAATAATTGTTAAACAGTCAATGATTCGAAATCATCAAGAGAGTAGAAATGTCTAAATCAATTTTTGTTGTGAGAATTGATTATTTGGTACAGAATCTGCACGGATATCCATGATCACACTGGCCTAGTGTATCCTAGTATTTAATCGTGTATAATTTTGTCTTTAGTTAGCCAATAATGGCGTAATAATCATACAATACACTAAGGGTGAGGAGGTATGGCTGTCGTTGTCAAGATTTTGGAGTTTGCATTTGGAGAAATTTTTAAGTTGTAGTCAACCCACTAATTTCGTCAGGTCCTCCCTCAGCAAGTCGCACCACTATACCATTGGCTGGCTGGGTCTTTAACATGCGATGCCCAAGTAGAGATTTGGTGACAATACTGTCTGGCTCCAATGGCCTTGCCATCGGCATCACTGCAAATAGCAGTCGACCGCTTACGTCTAGAAGGCCACATTTTTCCGATAGTTGGACATAGTGGGGTAGTGGTTATGATAACGTAGTTTTTAACCGATTATTATTTTGTTCACATCAGTTATTTCGTGCCAGTTGCAAAAAAAAAAAAAAAATTTACTGGTCAATAATGAGAATTAATTCTGAGACATAGCTTCACCAAAATGGATCGTCCCTTTCATATGTCAGAATAGATATATTGCAACAGACTTTCAATAGATAAATTGATTGATATTTGTTCCTAAATTTGACAGGACAAAAACTGAATGAATTAATCAAGCCCTCATCAGTCCGAATGAGTTGATTTTTTACGGGCACTCTTAAAAACATATGTTTTAACCAAATTGAACAGCCCTGATTATTAGCATGGGGTCCCGATATATATAACTAGATGTGGATGCTACCCTGAATATAAAGTATTAAAATACAAACCCATGGAAGTCGAGGGTTGTTGAGACATTGTCCAATATCAACTAACTAGTCCGTGTATAATCGTGGCAATCACTTTTTTATTTAAAAAAATTCAAGTATCAGTTAGGCTGTTATTTGTCACCAATTTTGTGTATAATCTTGGTATTTGTGTACATTCTTTCTGAAAAAAACCATATTGTTTTGGATTAACTGGGTATGAAGATGTGTCACAATGGTGGGAAAAAGCAGCTCTTCAGCTCTGCCTCTGCCGTCTTGGTAGAACCATTTCGCATATACATAGCCACCCTCCTCAGCCTCCTCCTCCCCATCTCTTTTCTCCTCCTAGCCAGACTCTCCACTGCCGATTACCAATCCACCTTGATCCATAACCAAAATCTTTCCTCTCTCTTCCTCCATTCGAATTCCAGTCTCTTCCATGCTCTTGTTAGCCTCATCAGCTTTGCTGCCCTCATTCACACCTTGACTGGCTGGATTCCGCTTACAACCAAATCAACAGGACCCCTTTTCCGACCCCATTTATATGCAGCTTGGATTTTGCTATGCGCCTTACTAGTTTATATCGGTTTCAGTATAAAAGACAGCATAGCAGCCGGAATTGATGGTTATGGTTTTGGTCATAAAAGTACTACTACTAGTTTGATAACCAGACTTATGTTCTTTCTGGGCTTACATGAGACGATGCTTTATTGGTCAAGGACGGTGGTGAAGCCGGTGGTTGATGATACCATTTTGGGGTTTGTGAAGGAAGAGAGGTGGATTGATAGATTGGCTATGGCAGCGGGCTGTGGTGCTTTGTGGTGGCGGAGATTGAAAGATGAGGTTGAGACACTGGTGGTTATGGTTGAGCTTAAGAAAGAGATGTCAATGGGTATTGGGGTGGCTGACTTTCTTGGTTGGTGGTTATATTACCAAACTGAGACAATTGGATTGGTTAGGATTGTAAAAGGCATTACATGGGTGGGAGTGATATTGCTTTGTAGGAGAAGGACGGTAGAAGACGAAGTAAATCCAGGTTTTCACTCAGGGGATAATGAAGAAGACAAGGTCTAAATTTGACCGCTTCAATTACGTGTTTTCCTTATCTTTAAATTAAGCTCCAATAGCATTTGACAATGTCTTTGTTTTTCTACGTCTAGTTTGTTTAATAATTCCCGTGTCATGTTTTATTAATTCACTTTTTTATTTTGGTATTCTACCAAGAAAATTTCCTTGGATGTGGTCCAAACTCCCAAGTACTTGTTCATTCAAATATCCCTTCGGGGACAGCCGATAAAATTAAATCCAAAGTAGTTGTGTAATTGTTTTCTTTTTCCTAGTCCTTGTAAATTACAGAGCTTTTCTACCTATTGTACAAATTTCTTGGTGGTTACAGTTTTACAGGAGAGTATCGGAAACAAAACAGCTATCCAATAGATTAGGCAAAGCTCTTGCCAATATTTTCACAATTCCATTTATTTGGTAAAGTTTAACAGCAAGTTTGGCGATGTCAAAATTGTCATATCATTAGCAATGATTTTGTTCAATGAAAAAATACGTAGGCATGCCAAGTAACTTGAAACTAATGAAGCATGCCAAGTAACTTGAAACTAATGAAGCAATATTGTTAAAGAAGTAAATAGCGACAGCAAACCATATTCCCTGGCGGAAGTGACGGGTACCTTGATTGCACTTCTATTTTAAACACACAATAACAAGAAGAAAAAAAAAAAAAAAACTACGGAATATGATCTAACATGATGTGGCAAAACCTAAAAAAAAAAACAGGAATATGATCTAACATGATGTGGCAAAACCTACAAAAAAAACGATGTAAGATATCACATACTTGATTACCTGTCCCTTTTTAAGCAAACAAATCATCACCACCTTATATCCAATAATAAACCTTTTTTGTCCTTCTCAAAAAATATTTTTGGGGTGCTTCGGAATGACATATCCAACAAGAAACAACCGTGTGGTTTCCCCCTAAATCTTTTGGCATTTATATCCCTATCAGAGGTTGCAGTCCTTGTGGACACGGTTTTATTTTGATCTATTTTAATGCCCCCTCACATTACTGTATTTGCAAGTAGGAGATCATCCTTGTGATTTTCAGCTTAAGTTAAGAAAACTAACATCACCATATATCCCATATCCCAGACCAAGTTACAGGTTTCTAGCCACTTCAATATGGCAAATTCCCTGTGCTCTTTCCCTTCATTCGGTATCAGTGAAATCTACGCTAGCTACAATTCGCTCACTGGGTATGAAAAAGAAGAATCTTTCAGCAAAAGGAAACAAGCGGAATTGTCAGGACTGGAAAATTGGGGAGATACTCATTCCTTTTGTTCTGAATACGGCTTTTACCAGGAAAACAACACACCTGGTAAGAGAGTAAATTTCGCCACAGCTATTGAACCACCATTTCCAGAATTGGCACCATCACCACCGTCAATTTACAGCCCTGGCATATTGAGTGATTTTAAGTTTGACCCAACTTTCCTATCAAATAATCAATCACTTCCGGAAATGAAGGAGGAGGAGGAGCAGTCTTTCTTTCCTTTATCATCTTTAGAGCTCCTGACATATTTCGGCAGCGGAGTCGAGAAGTTGAAGGGAGAAATTTGTAGCGATTATGAGGTTAACTATGCAGGTGGCCAGAAATTGTCGACTGAAGAAATCATGAGAGTGGCTGGAGAAAGGTTCATACAGTTGTCTACCCAAAGGGTTGATAATTCCTCGCTGCTTATCCACCCGTATGGTTATGCTTTCTCTGGTATCTCTTTCGAAGAAACTCAAGATGTGGAACTAGCCCAACTCCTTTTAGCAGCAGCTGAGAAGGTGGGGCATCAGCAGTTTGACAGCGCGAGCAGATTGCTCACACACTGCGAATGGTTATCTGCGGCCACAGGTAATCCTGTCCAGAGGGTTGTTTCCTACTTTGCTGGAGCACTGAGAGAGAGGATTGATAGGGAAACAGGAAGATTCGCGTCTTGGAAAATGGAGGCTAATGAAAATTACCATATGGCAGGCTCGGGGACACGGGTGAGTTATGACCTTGTGTTGTTGAAATTCCACCAGGAACTCCCCTTCTCTCAAATCATGCTATTCCCTGGAATACAAGCGATATTAGAAAACATTGAACAGGAGACCAAGATCCATTTGATTGATCTCCATATCAGTAGTGGTGTAGAATGGGTAGTCTTGATGCAAGCTCTAACAGAGCGAGTTTCGCACCCAATTGAGAATCTAAAGATTACTACAGTGGGGACAAAAGCCAAAGAGAAGATGGAGGAAACAGGAAAAAGGTTAGCAAATTTCGCCAAGTCACTGAACTTGCCTTTCTCATTTGAAGTAGTTCTCTTATCAGACATGAAGGACCTCACAAAAGAACATTTCCGTATAGAAGAAGGTGAGGCTGTGGTTATTTACTCTCGAACCATACTTCGATCCCTAATCTCAAGGCCCAACTCTTTGGAAAATCTCATGAGAGTGATCAGGAAGCTCAATCCAGCTATAATGGTAGTCATTGAAGTCGAAGCAAATCACAATTCACCTTCATTTTTCAATCGCTTCATCGAGGCACTATTCTTCTATAGTGCCCTTTTCGATTGTTTGGAGGAATTCGGAAATCGAGAAGATCAGTACAGATTCATACTTGAGGGGAAGTTTTTCGGTGATGGGATCCATAATATAGTTGCAGCTGAAGGTGAGGAAAGGGTCAATAGGAATGTTAAGATGAGTGTATGGAGGACATTCTTCGCAAGGTTTGGACTGGTAGGAGTTGAACTCAGTGAGTCAGCTTTGTACCAAGCTAATTTGATTGTCAAGCAGTTTGCCTGTGGGAGTTCTTGCACTCTAGAGAATGACGGGAACTGTCTAATTGTGGGATGGAAAGGGACTCCAATTCATTCCCTTTCCACTTGGAAGTTCCATTGAGAAATCGTTTATTTTGTAACTATTTTGACCCGTGTACCCTACATCTAATTACGGTGTGTGTGGTAGACGTAGATCTAACCTTTACGTAATAAAACCTTGTTAGATATCTGTCTTTGTTTGAATGCAAATTCCCTTTCTTCTTGTTCAAAAAGCATTAGTAACCTTTTGTGTATCGAGATCAAATTGTGATGTGATGTGATGATTATAATTTTGAAGCTTCAATCAGTTATCTTGAAATGCAACAAATCCTATGTAGACTTGTGTAAATGCACCACTTGATCCATGCACCACTTGATCCCTTGATTTCCACTCAATTGGACATTTACATGAATCCTAAAGAGAATTTACAAGCTAACTCCCTAGACAACAGGTGACGAAGAAACGAACTAATAGGCAATTTGACAACTGAAGTACTCTACTACATTTCTCTTCTTTCAAAATGCAAATGGTAATACAACAATTCATTCCAGGTATCTGGAACACCAGGAAGACACCAATGGCTACAGTCTTGAAAGCTAGAAGAGTAGCTCTTACCAAATTTTCTTCCATATAGAGATGGGTGAGCATCGATTCTGTACTCGGATAGACTGGTTACATTCAAGAAAGTCACTGGAGTTTTCATCTGCTTTATGACATCCTCCACTATAGAATTTTTCTCGGGGTAGTTGAAACTTGAAATTTCATGAAGTGGTTGAGTAGCTTCTTTGCAGTGACCACCAGAATTCCACTGGCCTCCTCTATCCAAATGAATGAATGTTCACTCAGTAAGTTATACGAGAAGGGACTAGGGAGATGGGAATTGATTATCTAGTTATGTAGCAATGCTAAGAAGGGCAAACCTGAAATGGGAAGGGGCTGAACTTCGAAAGAAAACTTGGGTTTTTCCTGGATTGGTATGTTTATCAACCCATGAAGCCCATGTTACTAAAGCCCTTTGGAAAGCTGTTGAAACATCAAGATGAGGGTGAACTTGGCCCCTTTCCTGGTAATAGTTGATCCTGTAACCAGAAAATTAGAGGGTTTTCCAATAAATTTATAACAGAAGGATAACATCATTTAGGTCTGTACGTCCTTCGCAAATTTTGTTGGCGTGAGAAATCATCTAACATTCTGCTTTCATAATTTCCTGAAATTGTAAAATGTACCATTACCATTACCATTACCTAAACTTGGCTTGATATTGGTTATATAACAGAACTACCAAAGTTAACTTCAATTGTTTGTAAACATCCGATAAGTTATAGTTATGTTTTGCTTAGCAACTCTCAAAACCTTACAAATTCAGTCAAACTGGTGTTGCTGCAGAAGGACTGGGGGTTGGACTATAACGTTCATTGAGTGCAAAAGAAAAGGAACTGGTATCCAAATTGGAGTGAGGGAGGGACCTTTATACTTTCCTCCTGAGAATTCTTCTAGAAAATTTCAGTTGATTATTTCTAGCAAATTGGGAATCAAGCATGGAACCTTGTTCCAGAAAAGCACTAACCCAGCTTTTGTTTTGAAATGAGTCCACCAATGTGCAGTGTTAAAGACCAGAATATCAGCTCCTCTCCATCTGGATGAGCCCCTATCGATAGAGTCGATCCTCAAGGTTTGCACCCGCTTCTTGCCAATCCTGGCCTTGCTTTCATGAACCAGGAAATGGGTTACATAGTACTCGACCGTGCACTTATAATCCTGCAAAAACAAACTCAATAATCAAACTCTGATGATACCCTAAAACAGAATCAACAACATTCTCATAAGGATTATAGAAAACTACCACAAACTTGAAACTGTAATCTCCCTTCTCTCTGGTGATTCTCCTCCCACGAGTTTCGTACACCCTCTTCGGATCTTTGATGGCTCCCATTAGCAGACATAGCATGGATTCCCATTGGTTTCTGTTAATTGAATCACCCACAAAAACTAGTCTCTTCCCCCTAATCAGTTCTAGCATTTTCGTTGCATTGAACCTAAACACAACCCCACACCAATCATTTAGTAAAGCAATTTTTTTATCAACCCACAAGCAATTATTAGACAACCATTTGCTCCCTTACAGAACACTTGAACACTAAATGCAATGTAGCGTGAATCAAGTGCAAAATCCTATTCAATTGACCACAAGAATCAGCATATTCAAAATGAAGCTTCAAATAAAAAATAGGAAACACTAATGTAGTACCTTGGAATGTCACAATCTTGAGGCTGCCACCTCCATTTCATGTACTCTTTATCCAATCTGCCATTACCTTGACAATCAAAACCTTCATCTATGAAGGGACATGATACATTATTGTACAGAGGGTAGTTCTCATCAAAAACCCAACTCCCACTGGTAACATCACAATTTCTACTTTTATGCTCTTTAATTCTCTCTCCACTTGACAATTCATCTTTCTCAGGAAAATTATCAAAAATATTCTTTTGCGCAGTGGTTAATTTGCCATTTACAGCAGCGGCTACGTATATTTCATTCTCCGAGACTTTAGACTCATTTTCCTTTCTCTGAAGCAACCCCGTAACTGAACCTTCAGAAACCCCAGAAATATTTTCAGATTTCCATGCAGTTTTTCCATCGTCTGACACTTCAGTACCACTATCCTTCGTCTCAAGCCCCTCAAATCTTGTAACATTAGCAAAACCGGACCAATTTTCCGGTCTAGTGAAATGGGTGTCAATCAGAACAGCTTCACTTTTTGAGAAATTTGTACTGGAAGCGGCCAAGGTCTGAACAGTTAAGGGTTTGAGGCCTAGACTTAGAGTGGGCCTGTTGAACATAAAATGGGTTTCTAGGTGAACCGAAGAAGTAGCCCTAAGAAGCCAGATAGAGAAGAAGATGAGAAATATGACAGAGGAAGAGATTGTGAAAGCAAACAGCAAGAATCTAGTGGTTTTAATGGAGAAACTCCTCTGCTTCTCCATCTGTGGTGACAAAGACTTCGGAAAACAAGATGGATGCTGTTTTTTTAGGTCAAGAAAACGGTTGGTGAAATATGATAATTTAGCTTAATAAAAGGAGGACAGTTGTTTTGGAACGCGGTCATGTTGAAATGGAAGAGAAGCAGACAACATTAAGACTTAAGTATAGGTTTTCTATTTATTTATTTAGGAGTGTTTAATTATCGGATTTAAGTAGGTTCATAATCTTGAACACTGTCTTTGGATGGTGAGAGGAGAAAAGAGAGGAAATGGGAGTGTTTTCCATTAATGGTGAGAGAAGAGAAGAGAGTAGAGTGGTTTCTTACCCTCCCATCCAAACAACCCTGAGAAATCACTCTCTCTCCCTCCCATTCCGGTCATCTCTCTTATCTCCGGCGACTCTCCGGCAACTTCCCGGCAACCTCGAAAAAAATTTCTGGTCACAGATCCGGCTTTGCCTCGACGAGACGAAGACAACGGTGCAAGTCCGACGATAATCCGGCGACGGGGTGGACCTCACGTGCGCTCGGCGACCGGTTTCTCACGGAATCTCACCACTTTTGGTGAGAAACAGAAAGGGGAGAAGGGGGGGGGGGGGGGGGGGCAAGGGGGTCTGGTTTCTCACTGATTCTTTCCCCCTCCCAC
>JAXBDA010009662.1:0-12055 GCA_036023075.1 Gaultheria prostrata
ATAGTGAAGTTAGAATAGAGAGTCTGATTTTTTGAGTTTTTGAAAAAGTGACTTGCTAATTTGTAAAAGGTGTTTTTGAGGTTAAATTTGGTCCAATTTTTGTTGAGGCTGATGAGGATGCTCTAAAGACCTCAAATTGATAGCCACTTTTAGAGAGCATCTCCGATGGTTGTGGCCATTTTTAGAAAGCCGAAGTCATTTTTTGGCTTATTATAGTTTCATTTGGTCAAGATTTGACAAAGTGTTCCGATTAGGGGTGGAAATTTACGACACGAAGTTAGCGGGTTAGTGTTGAGTATTTCTGACACGAAACACGTATATGACACGACCCGAGAACACGATTAGTAAACAGGTCGGTTTCGGGTTGAACCCGCATAACCCGAAAATGACACAAATTAACCTGTTTTTTAAATTTTAATAGTGCTATTGGCTATTTGGTTGGGCCTTGAAGGCTGCCTGAACTGCATTTCTTTATTTTCTTTTGTGCTATTCTTAATTTCTTAATAGTAGTATTTTTTTTCCTTGAATTTGGCTAAACATGTGATATCCAAGTTATGATTCTGCTGTACGTTTTCATGCTCTAAAGTTGTACATGAAAGTTTTCAAGCTCAATCCTACTACAACTGAAGTTTATCCTTTGATATCAACTCATTCTCTTCATGTTCTCAAATTTGCAAGGTTTTGTTATGGTGGCTAAGGTTCTAAGCCTACACATCATTTTGGCTGGCTATAATTACTCTCTCTGATGTCTTATATTTGGTTCCTTTAATCTATTGTAATTGTTACTGTGGATTAATAAAATCATTTTTCACCGTGCCAAAAAAAAAAAGTTAATCATGTTAACCTGAACACGACACGATTAATAGCAGGTCGGTTAGGGTTCATATTTTTTGACACGATTAGATATGACTTGACACGACACGAACATGGTACAACATGACACGACACCCACCCCTAGTTCCGATGGTGTTAAGAGCCATTATTTGGCCGGTTCTACTTACAACATGCGGATCACATCCACATAACACAACCACTAATTGCTCCCAAGAGCCATTAAAGCGAAACCCTTGCAAGAAATGGCACACGGCCATGTCATATTTTGGCTCCCAAAATGGGCTCCCTATTGAGAGATCCAAATTTGGCCAAAGAAATAGCCAAGCCATTTTATATTCTTCTTCTCTGTTTTTAGCGGTGAGGAGTGTCAACCTTCTTTACTATTCTCTTTCCAAAAGTAGGCCATTCACCCCAAAATAGAAAAATTCAAGAGAAAAATTCTCACGACATGGCCGAAAGATTTATCTCCATTTTTTTAGCTTATTGGCTTTTTCAGCTTTTTTTTTTTTTTTTGTTAGGGACTTAAAAAATAAACTAGCCTTTTTTTTTTTTAAGTTAGTTGACTGTGTTGGCTTTTTTGTTGATGTATTATGAGAGAATGACTTATCTTCAATTTCGGAATAAACTGGCTTTTTTTTTTAGTTCAGTGAAATGTGTAGGCTTTTTTGATTTTTTAGAGTTAGCATAACGGAGTAGCTTTTGACTTTAAGCTAAAGCCAACTTTTTTTTAGTGGAATGAGGCCTAAAAAAGTGTTAATGAGACTAGGTTGTAGTGGACTCCAAACTTTTTGTACCAATCAGAGTGGGTCAACATTTACTCTCATGTAGTAAGGGTGAACGAAATCACACTCAGTTTCTATTGAGCAAACCCGTTATTGCTATGATTCGTCTTCAATTTAGCAAGTGATGTATGGAAGAACCACTAGGGACGTTGTACCGGATATATCCACAAAAGTGTAACATTTACCCTCATTTAGTGAGGGTGAACGAAATCACGCTCAGTTTTTATTGAGCTAACCCGTTATTGCTATGGTTCGTCATCAATTTAGCAAGTGATGCATGGAAGAACCACTGGGGAAGTTGTAACTGATATATCCACAAAAGTGAAAGATAAGGTACCCTTTCCGTTGGTGACAAGGACTTATGCCAAATTCCAGCCAAATATTAAGTTCACGTCACACACCTCTCCTACTCATCTCCTCTTGCTTTTCACCCTCACACCTGCCTCGTGAATCAACTCTTAGGGAAATCAGACACAAGTGAAAATCTCTAACTTTAGGCAGCCCTTTAGCTTGCTAGGAAATAATGTAATCGTCCTAAATTTTGTCTTATAGCAGGCCGGGGTCAAGTTACGCGCATTTGGATTAGTCCATGTAACTTTGAACTTAATGACCGTACAAACATCCAGTAACCTAGAGTTTTTTTACCAATGGCAAGTGTCCAACATGCACACTTTGAGAGTAAGTCCTTTGTTGTCATACTTTCACTCAATCACTCCCCTGTGTTCAATAGTTCCAGTACAAGGGTAATAACATCTCATGAAAAATCACATCTTTCAGCCATGTTTATTCCGTGCTCAAAAGTATAGAAAATAGCAAAATTTTGGTCATCAGCTTCCCTTGAAATTGCAAAGTGCCTTTCAGGTGCACTACTAATTGTGACTTAGAAAAGAAGTTAAATAACATTACATTACATGTACCTTCACTGCCAAGTCAATTAGGTTTTGTAAACAACAATTATAGTACAAGAATCAAATCATACGGTACCTAAGCGGATGGTATATTCCGACAACCCAACTTGGATGCATTACCAACCTGAAATTTATCGGATAAAGAATTAAACAAAAATATGGTCCAATGTGCAAGTTTACCAGTAAATATGGGCGTACGTACAATCCAGAGAGCACCCAACGGCTTTGAGTAACATTGACCTCCATACAAAACATGCAAAGGACACAGTGAACGGTAGATCGATTGCAAACAATGATCTGTCCTTATATTGGAGTCAAACCAACCACACCTGCGTATACAGGTCTGCAGTAAGAACTTGAAGCATAGTTAAAAGGATATCTCAATTCTCAACCCTTAACCAATCACTGCATGTAAGGCATGAATGGCATGTTGCAGCAATATGATCATAAAAGAAGAAGAAATAGAAATAGAAAATCCAAACATCAATTATGCCTAAACAATTTGTATAACAAGGTGCCTAAACATCACTTATGCCTAGACAATGTGCATAACCTAGGGCTTTTGGCGACTTGGACGACTCTTCAACTTTTCGATTCTGCTTCTCTCTTATGGCTTATTGATCTTCCTCTACCTTTCTAATGGATCTGGTTGGTGATTTTCCCCCTTTAATTCATGTTTCGAATAGTAAGAACTCTGCTTCGAGGGGTAAATCTCTCGCTTCGAAATAGTGACATACTATGTTACCTGCTTCTAGTTTTAATATGTCATCCGAACCTCTAAATCTTATAGATTGTCCAGAAAGGATAACAGTTAAGAATACTAAACACTGGAATGTTAACGCTACTGATGGCCCGACGGCCAGACAAATTAAGGGTTCAAACTCTGAAATTAGGTCCCTTAAACAAGAATTGGAGAGGGTTTCAGCTTTAAATGATTCTCCTCCTTGAAACCCTAAATGGGCTGATGTGGTTAAACCTAATGAAGACAGTCATATGACTCTGCAATTTCACCCCCCCTAGTGTTCGAGATGAGAGGGTGGTTGTCGGACTCCTGAGTATGTTGTGGATAATGACTGAGAACAATGGGCTGAGTGTGTTGTGGGCTATTTTCTATAGTTCTATCCATACAATTGCCGGAAGAATATTTCTATAATAATAATAATAGGATGGACTCTTTTATGAAATACCAAAAAAAAAAAAAGAAACAAAATCAATCCGAGTGCCTTCTATGGTGGTGAGGAACATTGTAATGAATATTTGGAAGAAATTTGGCTTGTATGAGGTCCTTGCCAATGAGCAGGGGTTATATTTCTTCAAGTTCTCACAAGATGGAGCTTATAGGAGGGTCATTGATGCAGCCCCGTGGAATATACCTGGAAAATTGATGATTCATAAGTGGCAACCTCAGATGAGTCTGAATGAAGAACTGCGCAAAATTCATATTTGGGTTCACTTTCATAATGTCCCTCTTAAGCTTTGGAATGCTGAGGGACTTAGTTACATTGCTAGTGCAATTGGTTGGCCCTGACATGGTTGCAGCTATTAAGCACTATTTTTAGACTGGTTTTTTACTCAAAAGAGTGGAACTCAACGGCCATTACACTTGTTCCAAAAACTCAATCTCCTACCACAATTAAAGACTGTTGGCCCATTGCTTGCTGCAATGTGCCATACAACTGCATTTCAAAAATCTTTGCTAATAGGTTCAGGGCCGGCCTTGACATTTGGATTGCCCAAGCCCAACTTAGATCTCGGTTGCCCACTTACTATTAAGTAAAAGTAAATAAAAATAAAATGCATACAAGTCGAGGAAAAAAATCAAGATTTCATTGTACTTTTAGCTTGAACAACATAAAATAAATTCACAATCAAAATGTAACCTCGGTTATAGTGTTTTATGATTAGCATGATTCGATCCAAAAGAAAATGTTTCATTGCATTTATTTAAGCAAACTCTTTAATTGAGTCACCGTACTAACTTATCCAAGAACTCAATTTCAATTGAGATCGTAGTCAATTCACTTAATCTCTTATGTGACATGGTACTACAAAAAAAAAAAAGTTTGCTTCATAATTCAACTATGATTTGTGTGAAAAAATAATAAACCGTTTTATCTCGCTCATTTTTTAAATTTTCCATCATTGGAATTTTTTTCTTAATCCAATGTATGAAAAACTCACTCTTACACTATCGTTGTGTTTGTTAAATGCAAAATTTCTAACAAAATAATTGAGTAGTGTGTTTATAGTAAAATTATGGATTGGGACAAAAAAAAAAAAAAAAGGAGCCATACATAATAATTATAGAGAAAAAATGGGAACGAAAGGGCCTGGAAAAGGGCAGTTAAAAAACAAGAGCGCCTGGGAATCGATCCTCCGACCTCACGGAATCTTGGCAGCACATACTGACCATGGAGGCAAACTTGCTTTTCTTTACACACGGAAACTTATAATATTTGTTTGTAACTTGAGTTTTTCTTTTCTTTTTTGGTTGCCCCAACCGGGGGTTACCCAAGCCCAGAGGCTTGCTGGGCTTACCCCTGGGCTGACCCTGAATAGGTTACAACATTTGCTACCTTCTCTTGATAGGCCCTGTCAATCTGCATTCATTGAAGGAAGGAATGTAGTACATAACATCTTGTTGATGCAAGAATGGGTCAAGGACTACCATAAAGAACTAGGCCCTCCAAGGTGTGCTATCAAACTTGACCTTATGAACACTTATGACTCAGTTGCTTGACAATTTCTTTTTGATGCCAAGAACTTTCCTGAGAACTTCATTAGATGGGTTCAACAGTACATTACCTTACCTCTACAAAGTTTTTAGTTGTGATCATAGTTGTCAAAGGCGCGCCTAGGCGAGAGGTGCACCCCTTGCACCTGGGTCACCCCAGTGAGGCGACTTGAACAAGGCGTACCCTAGACCCAAACAAGCGACAAACGCGACAAGTCGCAAAAAGACGCGCTTCTCCTGATCTCCTCTCATCTGCATCTGTGAACCTAGTCGATGATTGAGGATCAGTCGACCAATGTGGGCTCTGAACTTCAGTGACTCGGCGATCATCTCTCTCAGTCGATCATCTCTTTGGGTCTCTCCTCTGTCAATCATGTCTCTCATCTCTCCTCTCTCTCATCTGACTGTCTCTCTCGTCTCTCCTTTCTCTCGTTGACTATTTGAAATTTGATAGATGTTTTATGTATCTATTGAGTGGTATGCTTTCTAAAACTCCTTTATTTATTATTTATCATTTTAAGTATTCATATATGCTATTTTTTCGCATTGGTGCGCCTCGCTTCAAAAAGGCATGCGCCTCTCGCCTAAGGCCCATCAGGACTTTGCACCTTTGTGTGCCTCACGCCATTGACAACTACAGTTGTGATCATTGGTGAACTCCAAGGTTATTTTGCCGGTGCTATGGGCCTTCGACAAGGGGATCCCATATCCCTCTATTTTGTTTCTTCTAGTAATGGAGGGCTTCTCTTCTATCTTGCAGCATCGGATCTCCTTGAAGAGGTTCACTTTCCATCCTAAATGTGCAGAATTGCAGATTTCCCTCTTAATTTTTGCAGATGATTTGTTCATTATGTGTGGAGCTAATGTATCCACTCTTCAACTACTCAATGGGGCTTTGACTGATTGCTATGGGTACTCTGGTCTTAAGCCTAACTTGGACAAAAGCACTATCTTTTTTGTTGGAATTTCGTCAGCTGATATGGCTAGATTGTATGAACCACTGCTGGAGGGATTCTACCTGTAAAATATTAGGGTGTTCCTCTCATTACAACTCAATTGCGTGCCTCTGATTGTCAGCTCCTTGCGGATAAAATTTTGAGTAGGATTCAGTCTTCAACTAACAGATGTTTACTTATGGTGGTAGATCACAGCTTATAAATTCTATTTTGTTCAATAATCAGAACTATTGGAGTTCCATTTTCATCTTGCCCCAGCGAGTTCTTCAATGCATTGGGGTGTTGTGGTCCTTTTTTCTAGTCTGGGCGTGAACTTAAAACCATTAGTGCAAAAATTAAGTGGAGTGCAGTCTGTGTGCCAAAGGAGGAGATGGCCTTGACTGGAACAAAGCTGCCATGTCAAGCTATTTGTGGACCATTGTAATGAAAGCTGATACCCTTTGGATTTATAGATCCATGTATATGTTATTGAAACTCAATATTCGTGGAATATGCATGTACCCCTTAATGCTGCCTTAACTAGGAAGATTTTGGTTTGAGAAGTTTGGTTCGGCCTTGGATAAGGCATATCATTGGAAATGGGAAAAGCACATTTTTCTGGCTGGGTAATTGGCACCCTTTGGGGCCCCTTAAAGCTTGATTTTGGATAATAATCTGGTTAGGAATCTCAGTTTAAAAGTGGCATCAGTCATTAGGAACATTAATGCCTGGTTCTGGGCTGGGAGTCGTAATGCTATTATCAAAGAGATTATGAACACTGTGCCTACCACATTGATTCCAAACACAACACAAGGGGATAGCTTCTAGTTTTGCTCATTTTTTTGGTTCTTCTTGTAGCTGTTACTACTTTTGTTGTTTTGTTTTTTTGGCTTTGCAAGGCTTTAGGCTGTTTTGCTTCTTTCTGCTTGGTGTATCTCAGGGCTATGCCCCAATGATTTTGTTTCCTTGTTTGGTTGTTCAATAAAATCTTAATTTACCAAAAACAAAAAAGACAAGGTGCACCAGAAAAAAACAAAAGTTATAAATGGGAAGAATTGCAAATGTACAACACGGCTTCTAATGGTGTGTACTGTTCCATATTTTGATATGGAAGGCACTGTTTAGTAGTTTATTTTGAACCATTTAGAAGAGTATATCTACATACTCGATAATGGGTCTTCAGCAGGCATGGAACTTTTAAAAGAAGTGGCAGCTTGTCTCAGTAGAGTTCTCTTAATAATTAGAAGTGGCGGGAGATTTAGAAATTCAATGTGCTAATTTGTCAGAGAAACTAACAGGTAGAGAAAGAAGAGCACACCTAAGTTTAAGGGTAGAATGGGTGAGTGAATCTATGAGGGTACATAGTTCCCCTCAAAGAACGGATAACAGTGGAAAACAAAGATCTACTAGAAGGGTCAAAAACATACTTCATGTTGGTAAGCTAGTACGATTTGGAGTGGCACATTATACAACCAATACACACCACAATACGAGAAAGCTTAGAGAAAGTGAAAGTGGACAAGCGAGGCCAGAGCAAGATGTTTCGTTCATCAAACCTATTATTGAGATAATGCAATAGATACAAGTTTCATTTGGCAATTCAATATCCTTGAAAGCTAACTTCACAACCTAAGGTTCAAGTTTGAGAGTAGCCATTTGCGCACTTGTATTTAGATTGAAATTTACAACATATATCTTGGAAGCTGGTGGTTTCATTTGTTTGTCGGTGACATAACCCAACGTGAGTCTTAACGACCTCTGGTGGATTGAAAGTCCATGTGTATACAAATACCCATGTCAAATGAGAGTCTACACATCCTGCATGGGTTAAACCATGTACATATGCCATACAGTGCCAATCAGATAAAATGATGCTATCTTTTTTTTCTTTTTCTTTTATCGACTAAAATGACGCTATCACTGAATTGTTACAGATATGCCCCGTAATTTGGGAAAACCTGCAACCATGTAGCAAAATAACACGCTTTCTAACTCTAGACTCAGTGAATCAATCAACTATGATGCAATGCAAAGGGACGATAACCAACTTGTCGACACAGGGAACTTATAAAATGATTGAATATCTATATCATTAGACTATTCTTCCACAAAGTGTCTAGGTTGGTCGTGTCTCCAAGATTCCTTCAGCGGGTGTCATGATTAGCAAGCTATAAGTTTTTCCTTTCCTTTTTTCTTTCCCTTTCCACCTAGACAAGACAAATTAAGCCTCCAACAACACCATTCCTTTTAAATGTCACACCAGCGCTTTTCTCACCGTGCTACAACATCTTTTGCACAACCCATTAGTTTATTTATAGCCATAATACTCAAACAAGCAAAAAAATATATATACTATATATGTAAGGCTAACTTGCTCTTCAAGCAGACAAACAAGAATCAACAAAGAAACAGACAGGGGAAACAAGTAAGAAGAACGTGACGGTCATTAGCGTACCACATGCCAGTCGTCCACCTGCATTGCCGGTCGTAAGGCTAAGTTCGAGACCACCTACAAAAGATTCAAAAGAATAATAACATGAAGAAACTGAGAATGAAAGATGGAGATGGTAGATTGGTAGTCTTTCTACATACATTACTCAAAACTAAGTCAACAAGTAAAACATTTACACCTGCAGACGACAATCGCAATTGAATACAGACTAATAAACATGAATTTTTACCCTTTCCAAGATCATCCTCAAGCTCGTGAACAACAAGGGCCCTGCCAATAACTGCATTAGGTCCACTAAGCGATATCTGCACAGCTCAGCCAATGGAAATAAGTAATGGTTGCCAAGGACGTCCCCAAATCCTAAACAAGTACTCCCTCCATCCCATATTACTTGACCCTTTTGGGGAAGTGTGCATTTTACATGCAAAAAATGATGTGTTTATGAGAATTATTTTTTAACAAAAATTTACACCAATTTTTTCTACTCAATGAGATCTTTAAATTGGTGTAAAATTTTTGAAAAAATAAATAAATGCAATAGATTAGATTTTTGCGTGCAAAATGCACAGAAACACAAAAAGGGCAAGCAATTTGGGACGGAGCATACGAACAATCAGATGCAAACATTACCTGGCTATCTAAAAATTTTGCCTCTGCCACCCCTGAATTATACAAAGCAACAAAAAGTCAAGTAATTGGTATGACCATGTTACATGATCTTGGGTAGAACTCAACCCCAAAAGCTAGCTTGTGAAGTGAGGGTGCCCTCACGCTTATATACTTCATATTAAGTTGGTAACCAGACGATGTGGGACTTCGCTTCACACCCTCCCTCATGCGCACCATGCTCACTCAGCAGCACCTGTCGCGTGCAGGTGAGAGACATGCAGCCTACCCATCCCGGTACCCAGCTCTGATACCATGTTACACAATCTTGGGTAGAACTCAACCCCAAAAGCTAGCTTGTGAAGTGAGGGTGCCCTCACGCTTATATACTTCATATTACGTTGGTAACCAGACGATGTGGGATTTCGCTTCACAAACCACACCAAATGATTCAAAAAATTGAAAGAAAGATAAATCAAATCATACATACCATCAGCATTAGCAATTATGTTTCCCAGGTCACCCGCATGACGGATATTATCTTCAGGAGCACCATGTGTCAATTTATTCGGATTAAAATGTGCTCCTGTTACATACACAAACCAAAGAAAAACAATAAAACCAAATAACAAAACACTTCAGCATTCATTAATCAAAATAAAAGGTAAACTTCAGCATCTCATTAATCAAAATCAGAAGTAAAAACATCATTTCAACCAGATCAAATGTCAATTATCAACCGAACCTGTTGATATACATCCATTGGTCGTATCTCCATACTCATGCTACACAACATTAAAACAACAAGCAACAGTTATGCACTACACTAGATCAAGCTAATGAAATAAATTGAGGAGATACTCACGAGATGGAACCCATGAGGTCCTGGAGCAAGTCCAGTGATGCGAACATTCACGGTCGTCGGACCTGTTGGGAAAAATATCCATTTCACAAGTTCTCATTTTAAACTGAATTACTTACAAACATAACAAATGCCCGTTCGAAAGACTGCATCATAGCAGTGGTGAATTGCAGTGGGTAATGATGAAACAACAATAACAATCTTTTACAAATTCTCATTTCCAACTCAATTACTTACTGATAAAAACACACACGACATTCAAAAGATTCGCAGTGGGTATTTACAACAATTGCCACTAAACAAATTCTCAATTTCACGAATATGTGGATAAAAAACACTTCCCATTTCCCCAATTCTCATTTTTAATTGAAACACTTACATATGTACTCTACAAAGCACGTCAATTTTTCCAAAGAATTACAGTAGTCCATCACAGTGGCCATTGCTGAAAAAACAAACACTCATTCCCAGCTCAATCACTTATACATACCGTCTACAGTTTATATCAAACACATCTTCATCACAATTGAAGTGGTTAAAAGCTAAAAAGAGAACAGACCCTCGTTTTCTTGAGTGAGGGTGACGACGCCTTCGACCTTGGAATTTCCCTTGAGGACTGCGACGGCCTTCTTGGCGGAGGCCACGACGGTGAGGGGCTTCGGGGCGGTGGCGGCGAGGGTTATGGATTGGCCGGTGAAGCTTTTTAGGGAAATTCCTTCAAATGGAGAGAGGAGATGTGGGTTATTAGAGGCTGCCAATCCAACTGGGTTGAGCATAATTTGGGAAGGGGTAAATGAGAAGAGAATTGTGTGAGCGGCCATGGCTGCGATTGCGGCTTGCATTTGCAGAGGATGGAGATATAGTAATGTGTGAGAGCTTTCTGTCTTCTCTTCAATGGTTCCTCGTTGCTCGATTTAATACTGTATTCCTTATCTATCTGGGCCTCTGTATTTACTATATTTTTTTTATCTATTTATTTTCTTGGTGATCGGAAAATAAAAGCAAGGTTGCGAGACAAGTAACCGCAAAAAAATAATGGCACACTTCGAAAAAACAATTCCAGTTTTTTATTTTTACTAACAGTGTCTTTGGATTTGGATGGGGAGAGAAGAAAGGGAAAGAAAGAAGAGAGTTATCCATTAATGATGAGAGAAGAAAAGAAAGGGGAGGGATTTCTCACCGGTGCATCCAAACAACCCTGAGAAACCACTCTCTCTCCCTCCCAATCCGGTCAACTCCCTCTTCTCCGGCGATTTTCCAGCGACATCAAAATCCACTTTTGATCAAAGATTCGGCTACTCCTCGATGAGACGAATACAACGGTGCAAGTCCGACGACGGGGTGGACCTCGCCGCCGGTGATCCGTTTCTCACGGAATCTCACCACTTTCGGTGAGAAACGAAAAGGGGGAAAAGAAGGGGGGGGAGGTATTCGAGAATCTCATCATTTCTCTTCCTCTCTCGCCATTTTTGTCAGCCAAACGTGGGAGAGAAACCGGACTACTTTCTTCTCCTTTCTTTTCTCTCGCTTTCTTGCAATCCAAAGACAACGTAAATGTTTTGAAGGACACGGGTCCTTGATTGGTCGTTTTCGTATAAAAAATAATTAATTAAACTGAACAATTACTACTACTCTTTCGAATAGTGGTAAGTATTCCGAGTATCGCTCCTCAGGGATTAAAAGGCTAAGTTGCAACTATCTCAATCAATGTCTAAATTAATTCGAGAAAAGAGATATTTTGATTTGGTTTCCTAAATTTATCAAAGCTAAATTAAATAAAAGAATTAAAAAAGGAAGCTGATTTTGAGGCTCCCTTTTTTTTATGCAAGCACTCCAAAATTTAATGAAGTTACAAAACTACCCTTTTCAAAATATAAAAATTACTGGAGGCACTCCACCCAAAATTATCTCCTCATTTACTTGAAGCACTCCTAACGGAAAA
>JAXBDA010009663.1:0-12055 GCA_036023075.1 Gaultheria prostrata
GAGACGTTCCCAATCTGGACCAAAAATCAAATCAACTTGAAGAAATCGATTCAACGAGATTCTCGAATCTGGACCAAAACACTGGAGTATATTTTGAAGAGGAGGAACAAACAGTGATCGACATTAAGGAAATATTCAGGCGCGAAATCATGAGTAAGGATAGAAACGTAACTTTGCCTACTGTGTGGAGTTGCTGGTAATTAAAAAACATGTTTAACCTTAATGGTAATTAAGGAAGGAAAGAGGTGACCGGCTGGTAATAAATCCTAGAAAAGATTACTACTCAAGCCCACTACTAAAAATCCTTGGAATGTCCCTATTTTTGAGACTTTTTGAAGGCCTTAGGCCCAGCCTTATTGGGCTTAGGGGGTTGGTCGGCCCTGTGTGTATTGGAGTATGTATTTTATTTATTTGTTTGTGTGTTTATCGTGTCACGTTAGCAAGACCCTTCTTTCATAATCCAACCTCCTCCGACTTCAATTTCTGATTCCGCCATTAAAGAGATCTATAAACATCTTTGAAGAGTCCAAACACTTCAAAGATAACTAAAAAGTAGCATCACCAAAGGATGCACTTGGAATTTGATGACTGGCTAAAATCATTTGTCAAAAACATGTTTTCTGAGTGCGGTCGGTTAAAAAGAAGAGTCCACTTTTTGACCACCGGCTAAAACCGGTTCGGTCAGTCAATTCACTCGGTTTTCCCTTTACTTTCTCACGGTTTTAACGGCCCAAAAAGTCGGTTAACAGGTGGGCGGCAAGTCTTTGTCATGCCGTTTTCTTCTTTGTCGTATCTTTGTCCGAACATTCCCTGTTTTAAACGTGGCGCCAAATTAACGGCTCATCTCATTGTGGTCGTTTTTAGCCGTTAGACCAGTTGCTTTACTGCATAGTGTACTCCCTCCATCTCCATCTCGGATTTGTTAGTCATTTTGAGGGTTCGTGTCATTCTTCAAATGATTATACTTTCTCCGTCCGGATTTATTGATCCAAAAATATACTTTTTCAAGTCTGAAAGTATTTGTCAATTTTTCAAAAGTTAAAAAGAGTAAAACTACACAAAAAGTAGTGAAAAAAAAGTAATGGAAAAAAAAATTGAAATCCCAAAACGGATCAACAAATCCGGACGGAGGGAGTATCTTATATTTATAGAGTTTTATGTAATTTTAAAAATAATATCTTATAGAATTAATCGAGATCTGTCAAATAAGATCCATAGTGGACATTTAATTACTTACCAATTTAAAGATATTACTAATTTTTTATCCGGTTGCAATAGAATAAGTGACAAACAAATCCGGATGGAGGGAATATTTTTTTTGTTCTTGATAATTTAGGCATCTGACACGCACCTCAATTAATTAGGGCCTAATTTTACCGTCCACTTACAGGGAGCTCAATTAAAATCAGAATTAAGTTCCACAAAATGAATTTATAACACTTAAAAGTCCGAACCTAAGTAAGAAATTAATAGAACGCAAACTCCAAATTTCAGGTCTAACCATCCGGCCAATACTATGCGCACCTCAATTAACCATGGGGCCTAATTTCACCGTCCATTGGCAGGGAGCTCAATTAAAATCATAATTAAGTTCCGTAAAATGAATTGATAGCACTTAAAAGTCAGAACCTAAGAACTTGACAGAACGCAAACTCCAAAATTTCAGGTCTGACCATCCGGCCAATACTACGTGCACCTGATCAATTAACCATGAGGCCTACTTTCACTGTCCATTTGTAGGGAGCTCAATTAAAATAAGAATTAAGTTCCGTAAAATAAATTGATAGCATTTAAAAGTCCGAACCTAAGAACTTAATAGGATGCAAATTTCAAAATCTCAGGTCTTGACGATCGGGCCAAGATTGTCAATTATGTTTGGAGTTTTATTAACTCCCTTGATTGGTGGCTTTATGGTTGGACTACGCCCTTAACGAATTAGATATGACAATGATCGAGTCAATTATGAAATTGCTTAGTTAAAGGTAAAATGAAGTGACCATTTTACTTTACAGTAGTTTGTCATGTTCTAGCTTTTCTCATTGAATGTGACATGTTTTTTGAATTTTCCTAGTTGCTTTAGTACAGATCAACAAGATGAATATTGTTGGATTTGTCTTGTGCTTAACCATGCAATCATTAGAATAACGACCCAACGTAGTTAATTATATACAATGACACTTGAAACCAACTACATTTTGTTATGTTATGTCGTGGCTCAATCGCAGAAACTGACTCGCTGTGTTTGGTATTGTAAGCACATCTGGTTTTTAATTAAAGATCAGGTTTTGACTGATGTTGTTAGCAATCGTAACCAATTATCACGTTACAACCATAGTTTAGATGCACTAATTTCTAACAAATTTGTTGAATTTGTGAAGCACAATTTGATTTGGTTTGCACGTTGTTGACTAACGGGCAGGTGGTACTATAGTAATTGTAATTGATTACGCAAAAACTAGGTCATAAATATGGGTAGTGATAATGCCAAAATTGTTTTTGATTGTGCCAAAACTCAAGTGCATGCATGAGATGCTTTTACTCATGTATAAAGTACAAACTGTTTATATATTGGAATTTTGGCAAAATCAAAAACAGTTTTGGTATTATCACTACCCATAAATATTTACAACTATTCGCAGCAACAAATATAGCTCTTATAATATTGACAACTCTGGTACTATATTCATTCGATGTATAGTGAAACTGGGGTATAATTAAGCATAGATGTAATTAATTATACAGTTGAGATAAAAAAATTCTGTGTTTTGTAGTAACGTGTTTTTGTTAACTATTCATTGTGCTTTGTGTGTTTATTGGTTTGACCGATTTCTCACACGTATTAAATTCTTTAATATACCTCTGCAACAAATTATTATTAGAGATACTTGACTAAGGTTACATCGAGAAGTAAAGCAAGGTCCAACCAAAAGTTGAAACACCATAGGATAAAGCCCTGACACTTATAGGCCTAATGTGCCCAGATAAAACAATGAAAATACAGCTAAAGGCTTACAAAGCCCAAATCAAACATTAAAGCACAAAGCGCCTAGCCTAAACAAGTGGGCTAAGCCCAACCCCAAGAAAACCCTAAACCTATCCCTAAACCAATGTGCAAAACACCCACCACCATCTTCACCATAGCTCCTGACAGTAGCAGCCACCACCACCGACAACTCGACCACCATAGGACCATGAAATATACCACCGGACAACCCAAGTGTTGGTGAAGCCGCCGACTAAACAGACCAAACACATTGTTTTGGAAGCTCCCCGAGCCGTTAAGCAAAAACCATGGCACCCAACAGCAACCGTAAAAACCCTCAACGACACATCACCTCGCCGTTAAGCTGAAGCCGAAAATTCCAACAAAAAAACCAGCCGGAGATGCACTTGGAGGAGAAAACCGACCAGTCATGGTAGCGAATGGCGATAGATCCATAGAGGCGTAGGGTTAGGGGATCAAAAAATAGACTGGAAAAGGAGAGAAACGAGAAGAGAAAAACCTCACCAAGAGCCGCCCTCATCGGCCGGCTCTTTGTATTATCTCATCGTTCATAGTGAATCCTCTCTCACTCCTCCTTGTGGAGTATATTCTTGTTTTGTGTTTGAGTGGAACCGCGTAAATCTTTGTTTCTTTAATCTCTTGTTGATTTGTTTACTTCTCTACTTCGTGTTTGTCATAACAACTTTAGAATTGTTTATTCTTGCAAACTTAATGTATATGGCCTGTTTCATTGAAATAAAAACTAATCTACTGGGCTCGAATAACTTAGCTTAATTCCGGTGTCTTAGAAACATAAAAAAATAATTGAGAAGGATTTAATATTCTTGTTCATCTTCTTATCTAGAGTATAATTTTTCCAAACCTTATTAATTTTTTTGTCACGATTTTAGTAATCCCAAAAAGAACAATCAAAAGTAGAAAACCAATCACGAAAAGCAAAAAGAAAATAATTAAAAACACTATTAGAATTGAAACAAAAAATAATTTTTAAATACATGGCATGTACATATGCTCAAAAGCGCCTGCGCACACACAAATATGCACGCCATCAATTATTGCATTATTTATACTATGCATTATTTATACTATGGGGCCAGTTCCCCTCACACTTAAAATAACACAAAAAATAACACAAATTAGTGGAACTCAGTCTTCCGGGCCCCACTGTAAAGTTCTGAACCATTGGTCTTGTTTAAATGAGTAAAATAAGAGGTCCTGCAAAATTTCAGCTCAATCGGAGATCGAAAAGTGCTTGATCCAACAAGTTTTGCAAAAACTGTGACAGGAAACAATGTTTTTAAAACTATTTGAATCAAGCACTTACTGATATCCGATTAAACTGAAATTTTGCAGGACCTCTTATTTTACTCATTTAAACAAGATCAACAGTTCAGAACTTCACAGTAAGGCCCAGAAGAGTGAGGTGTCATTTTTTATGTTATTTTAAGTGTGAGGGGAGCTGGTCTCTATATATATATATAGCCATAATCGACAACGACCTAACATTTTGTATCATTGACGTTCTCTTATTCCAACCTTCTAATGTGAAATCACGCGGAGTCGGTCAAAACATCTCATGTTCGTCTCCAATTAATCTCGTACTAAATCAGTATGTGTCACATAAGCAAATCCAATTATGCTATCCATAAACTTGAATAAAATAGCCCAAAAGGCATTTGATTACGTTTGAAATCTTCATTTTTAAAGTATATTTCTTGGTACACTTTATGCAAATTTTCTCCCTTAGTTCTTATCAAGGGAAGTGTCTTTAGAATTCTCATCATTAGTCCTTTTAAAATATATGTACTAACGTAAGATCAGAAAAAGATTACGAGGATAAGAACCTTTTCGTCCCTTTTGGGTAAAATACTAAGGTAAGCCAATGGTGTATCTATCTTGAAGGAAATTTTTTGGGTACCGAATGGGTACCACGTGGCCAAGCCTACGTGTTACCCAAACATTGCATTCGGGCCGTCCAAAAGTGTATTGGACGGCGAAATCCTCTCTCCCCCCTTTCTCTCTCCTATTTCTCTCTCCATAATCCAGACCGTCCAAAACCGAAATAGACGGCTGAGATCGCGTGAGTGGCGGCACTGAAAAATTGCTCATCTTGAAGGCTATTAGGAATTGACCACAGAAAATAAGATGTTAGGTATAAGTTTGGACATCTCGTGAAGGCAGTCGTGTTAGGTAAACGGTCTTGGAGTACTGCTTGTAATTCATAAGCAACAATCTTAGGCCATTCAAATTAATTAGTAATTATCTTTAGCTATAAAATAAGCACCATCAATTAGGGAGGCAAACGAGGCAAGCCGATCTTAGTTTTATTGTGTTCGAGCTCGGCTCGTTGGCTAAGCAAGTCAAAAACTCGAGCTCAAGCTTGAGTTTCTGTTGTAAACGAGCTAAACCCGGTTCATGTACTAAACGAGCTAATTAGTTTATCCATGCCAAGTAGAGTTTTGGAGTGTTGCGCTCGGATCGTTTATTAAATGAGCCTACAATTCGAGTTCGAGCTCTGCTCGATTACTAAACGAGCCGAGCCGTGAGCTGCTCAAACTCAATTTATTTGCAGCCCTACTTTCAATATCTTAGTATACGCATATACATTTTCAAACTAGACAGGGGAGATAACTTTTCGCTTCTTTCTCCAAGACACGAAACTAGCTATAGTACTGGTAAAAGCTGATCGCGGATCCATCATTCGACCCCCAATCATAAGTGAGATGTAAGTCGTATAACGTATGTACGTGAGAGTCTACAATTGAAAATTGAAACATAAACGAGAATAGAGAGCGGAAGCGAAAGCTCTAGATTCAGACCCCATGGCCAGATTTCCAAATACTTTTAACCTTCTTCAATTCAATTTGCATTTTGTAGCTAGAAAAAAAAGTACTATTTTTATTTTTTTCTCGTCTTGCAGTGGCAAGTAATCAGAGACCGACACTGGGCTATTTTGTTGCATGATTAAATGTGAATGGCAAGACTATTTTCTCCCCAGGGTCAGCTCCAACCCAAACATGCATTGTGGGTCAAAAGAATGAGGGTGGGCCCCAAGACAAAGAACCGACAAGGAGAAGGCCTCAGCGAGGTGGGCCCCAAGGCTCATTTGGCCCAGAACAACAGAGCAAGTGAACTTTGTATTACTAGTTCTCCATCATTAACACATGCACCGACTCTCTTCCCTTTTTATCGTCCTTTTTCCTCTTTGAATTTTTGAACAAGAATTACATGCCCTCTTTGATAACCCGACTGACAAGGATGAGATTCGTAAGGTGATGCGATTATGATAAGTTTCGCAATACTAGGGATTATCAGCCTTCTCAGCACAAAAATATTGCTACTTAGTTGCTTGCAACCTCAGCTGTCATAACCATTTAAGAATCAAAGCCAATAAAACCTAGCAGCCAATTTAACTAAGGGTAGTTTCGTACTTTTACAAGGGCAAGGCTTGGACTGGACTACCAATACCATGTGTGAGAACGTATTGTGAATATCCCTTACGGGCCGGCTTAATTAGTAGTCTCCTTGGACTCATAGTCTAAACCCTATTTTGATTACCAAACAAAGTACTCCAGTAGAGGCCCCATGGAATTGGTAGTCCAATCCTAAGATTAATGGGATCCGGAGCTAATATGGTTAACAAAAGTTCCATAAAGATTAATGGGATCCGGAGCATATCGAATTTTATCCTCCATGCTAGAACCCAAAATAATTACAATGGAGTCGATTTTACAATCTTTATACTCATGAACAAGTTATTTAGTGCTTTTGCACATGGGCTATCTCTCCACCACAAATTGGTGCGACTCTTATCACAAAGAGTGAATCCTATTCCCGCATTGATGCGTGCCAAAAAAGAATTACACAAGCACTTCAAGATCGCTGCATAATCTCCCACATTCTCTTTTTTCATAATAACATCATCGGAAGGTGTTAATAGAAGTTTCAAACCTAATCACGTAAATTATTTCGTATCGAATTGCTCTATTTTATGTTCTCACTTACAAATACTCCGTGACATAACACTATCTGCCCTCAATGAATTATGCAGACCTCATTGATCTCATAAAAACAAGAGTGGCAGTTTGGATCAAAGCGAATTACAATCTTCAAACCTATTCAGTGGAGGACTTCAAAAGAAATCTATCCGGTATTACTTCTCTTAAGGCTATCAGAAGATTGGATGTGTAACTCTTGTATCTTCTAATCCATTTTGCTGCTACGAGTAATTTTGATCTTTTTGGGCTTGATGTTTTTGCCTATATCTCTCCTTCTCTCCTTTCAGGCTTTTGTTTTGCCTTTTGCTGAATTCTGTTTGGGTTGTTGTATGTTTGTCTGCTCTCTTGGGATGGTTTATCTTAGAACATTTTGAGCCTCCCTTAAGTTTTGCTCTCCTCCTTTCTCTATCCACATATTTCTTCTTTTCTAGCAAAAAGACATAACACTATCTGCCCGTTTCAGATAGTAAATTTTAGTAGTAGTTTGAGATGTTATAAAAAACCGCTTCATGCTCATGCTTCCGCGGACTATTTTACCCGCCATGCGTTTCGTACGCCCGACAACAATGGGGTCATGATCATGTGACTAAAAGTTTGGTTTCCAATTGGTGACAAGTACTGGGTCATGTTGGCAGCCACGGTGGAGGTCTATATGGCCGGCGACGGTTTGCCGGCTGGGTGGGGTCCATACAATCACACTTCTATCTTTGGAATGCATGACGTGTCCCCAGTTGGTACGTCAGAAAAAATGTCCACGTCACACAGGAACATATTGGACCCTTTCTCCATCAAAGCAATCATTTCAATTTTGTTAGTGCGACAAAAAATTGATTTTACACGTGGCATGCACGACATTGGTTGCTGAGTAAGTACGTGAGTAAGGAAACTTCATCAAAACATCGCCGATGGTTGAGTAAAAAGCTACGTGAGTAAGGAAATTTCATCGACATTGGTTGCAATAAGTACGTGAGTAAGGAAACTTCGTCGAAACGATTTCTTGAAGTTTCCTTGTATTATTGCAGCCAATGTCGATGAAGTTTCCTTAACCTTCATCAAAACATCGCACACAGTGTCGGCCTTAAGTTTTGTGAGGCCCCAAACCCTATCCTCAATTTGAGGCCCTTCATATTTTTTTTTTCTACAAGAAGAGTAAACGACACTATTATTGCAACAAAGATCAACATCTCCTATAAGTTTCAAACAAAGTTTGGAACTGGGAATACACATACAAGACTATTACTTCGATGTACCAAAATATTCATAATCTCGATATACAAAAAGCCGTAATCTCATATACAAAAGTGCTACCCGATGCATTGACTATTTACCAATATATACTTTACCACATGTAAAAAAATTTAAATTCCTATCCACTGGATATCATTCGTTCCTTTACAAAAGGATACTAGTTTCATCAGCTAGACACAAAAAGTACTTATCATTACAAAACTCAAATGTATCACTTGATCACCGCTCTTCTTACATTTTTAGAGGCAAATGTATCAATTAAACTTGTGTAATCTAACATATCTATACTACTAACATATAAGAACTGGGGACCTAGAATTGGGCTCATTTTGGGGGACCCTAGACCCAGGCCTCTTGGGCCTATGCCCAGGGCTGGCACTGATCGCACAATATTGCAACTATCGCACATTATTGTTAAGTTTTCTAAATTTAACTGGAGTTTCATTTATTTTAACTCCGCTCATTGATCTAGTGCTGACAATACTAAAAAAATTAAGCCAGAAAGAGTATGGAATTGGCAAGGAGTGCTCCGATTGGTTGGAAGATTTGCTTCCTACAAAATTGATTAGGTCGCAAGAAAATAATTTCTTGTGAATCTCCCTAGTCTCGGCATGGATGATTCGTCTTTTGACCAAATTAAGGATGAGATTAATCAAGGTGCGTATAAGCAGGCTCGGTCATCCTGATTGTTAAAACAAGAAAAAAGAAAACAAGAGTATCAATTAAGCCACAATGAAACTCCAGTAAAATTTAGACGACTTAACAATATAACCTTATAAACAAAATAAGTCCAACCCAAATAAATTTTGGAAATATAAAATCATTAATTTAGTAAATAAAAGGAACCCAGCCTTCTCTCACTCTCACGTTGGCTAAGACACAAGCGCAATAAGGAATCAGATGAAGAGTTACTCCATAACATGTTATATAACGTGATATGTTACTAAGATAGTTATTTGATCACCAATGTAATACTCAAAACAAAGTATTTAATTGAACTTAATTTACTCCCACGTCTTGTTATATTTTTAGGCCTCGATTTCTTGATAAGTGAATATGATCAGTGTTGTTGATAAAGAATCTAAATTCAACGCTTTCAAAATATATTTTTTTCTTTTGCATATTATATATCTCGTCAAGTAAGATCTTATATTTTGCACAAAGCTTTTCGTAGTAGTACTATGAATTTTTGTCATTGCTGGATGAAAATCGTGGAGCCGCCCCGGAAGCTTCGTGCCGAGAATTTGAAAGAAGGATTCAGCTCCTCTCCAATCCATGAAAATGGATTGCACCGTCCATGTTGGCCCGTTTGTGGGCCTTTCCGAGGTCCACTTTGATGATCTAAACTGTTCACGTTCTTAGAGGTTGTCGAGAAGATTGACCTCGCCAAATATTAGATTGATCGTGTTTTGTCTCATATGATTTTGGAACGCATTTGATTTGAGATAAATGGTTAAATATGTTTCGATTCAGTGTTGTGATCTTGATATGTTCTAAGACAAATGCGTTATGAAATTATATTAATCAGTATCCGATCAACTAGATTTTTAATATAATGATACTCTCGAAGAGCTTTAAAAAGTGAAAGGTTTAAATCATCAAAGTGGACCCGAAAAGGACCCAAAAATTTCCCAACTGGATGGTGTCCTCTTCCTTGAATGAAACATATATTCATAGGTCGTTTCACAATTAGGGCTTTTGGGAAATTTTTGTTTTTGAAATTTAAGTTGTAAGGGATCTTAATACTAGATGAAGAGCAGCCAAGTTTGGAATGTAGTCTAATTCTCATTCAAGGCTATAAAAATCTTGCATTCAATGAAACTCCAACTTTTTGGGTCCAAATTAAATATCCGACCACTTCATGTGTTGCTCCTACTATCTGATGCCTCCTTGTCCCTTCTAGTGGGCCATCTATCCTTCCTACATTATTTCATTTTTCTCTTTCCCAATGCAGTGCCCGGCCCGGACCGTAAAAATTTTATCGCTAGGTGTTCTGGGTCTGCTTGCAGAAATTTCTGCCTGATTTCTATCGTCCCTCCCAAGGCCATTTTATATTCTTAACCGTGGCTATGAGGTGACCTCAAAAATTTGAGTCTCATATCTTCACGTACAAAGCCGACCCATGTGGTTAGGCGGTTAGCGTCAAAATTCCTGTTGGTCGTTTTTTTTTTCAAGTAGATATGTTCGGTTGGAAAGGGAATATTCTTTAATTTTTAAATTTTGTAACAAATTGAATATATATATATTTTTTTTGGTAATTCAGAATATTGCAAATTAAATATTCATCAGTACTGAAATCGTGCACGGTAATCTTCCCTTCTTGAGGGACGGCAACCTTTAATAATCATCTCGCTTAAAGTGTGTGGGCAAACCATTTGCTTTCTATGGGCACATACAATTAATTAATTAACTTAGACCTATGTTTATTGTCACACTACTACAATAAACTTAATCTTTATAATTTAATCACGGTTTTAAAATCGTGGTTGATGGAGCCGTTATTAAAAGTCTTCAAGATTAAACCACGGTTTATGTCTGTGGTTAAATGTATGTCCAAACTGATATGTAAACACATAAATCGTGATTTTAAACAAGATAAGACCACGGTTTAGACAACAAACCGTGGTTAAAGATCATAAAAGATCACGGTTTCAAAATAAAAGCGCGTTTAAAAATATTATACAATTACGGTTTACATGGCAAACCGTAGTCAAATCAACAATATTATCACGGTTTGAAGATAAAACTGTAATAAAATTAGTATTAAAATCACGTTTTGGATAAATAATGTGATTAAAAATACTATACAATCACGGTTTGCTAAAAAGACCGTGATTAAATTAACTTTATCATCACGGTTTGGACAAATAACGTGATTAAAAATATTATACGTACAGCCACAGTTTGCCCAAAAAACCGTGAGTAAATTAATTATACCATCACGGTATTTAATGTGACTTGCCACGCGGCATCATCTCCACAACCTCTCAATTCTTATCCCAACATGCATATGCATATGCCACGTGGCACCATCTTCACAACCTCTCAATTCTTATCCCAACACACATTTGCTAAGAATTGAACCCCCAACCTCTCAAGTCTTATCCTAACACTCAACCACTATGCTACCCAAGTCTTTTTGTCGGATTTTCAAAAAAGTATTTATATGTATTATCTTTTCACTTATTCCCTTTTATATTACAACAAATATGTAATCTATTTTACATAAAATATATTGCATAATATTATAATATTTTATTTTATTCTACTTTATAGAAATTATACGATCGACGGCGTAAATTTGGTCGCCGTAGATTATCCTTGGCGACAACTAGTAATTTGGTACACGAATACACTAACAAAAAATTAGTTACTGACATGTTTTCTCTTTGGCGACTAATATTTTTTGTCGCCATATGTCTCTGCCAGATTTCTACTTGGCTTCAACCATTTCGCGCTGGATAATCTTTTGGCGCTAAAGATTCCCGACTAAGCTCATATTTTGGTCGATAAAGGTATCGCATAAGGCGACAAATATTTGTTTCGTTGTCAAAAGTGATGCATAAGGTGGCAACATTAAAAAAAAAAAACCTAAAATAAACAATAAAGTATTTACTAGTCCATCACACTTGTAATCGAAGTATGGTTAAAATATACAAACATATTTTATTAAGGTTGAAAAAATTGTGAGAAGAATGATTTTTTAATCACGGTTGTAACAAAGTGTGGTTAAAATAAACACATTTTATCACGGTTTATAACAAAGCGTGGTGAAATAAATACATTTTATCACACTTGTAATCGA
>JAXBDA010009664.1:0-12054 GCA_036023075.1 Gaultheria prostrata
ACACCCACCCAACCACCCCACCACCCCCCAACCCCCTCTGACTACTAATCTGAATATACTGTAACCTCTGACTACAAATGCGAACCGCATCTTCAAACGACTTCATGAAGTTCACCTGCGGCAGAGATGGAACCAACGACGCCGGCTTGTACCCGAACCCAATCACACACACATTATCAAACGCAAGTCGTTGTAAAATGTCATGTAGATCAAGCACAATGTTTTCAGCAGCAACTGCTGACAGGATGGGAATTAAACGATCATTAAGCTCAGTGTACACCACGCGTTCGATGAATTCCTCAACGACTTTGTGTTGAACTCGTGGCTGGCGACTTATCTCTGAAATTTCCGGCTGTCGCCGTTGGTGTTGAATATGTCGTCGCTGAGTAAGTCGGTGTGGGGCGAGTTAGAAATGGAGCTGTTTTGGTAATTGTGGAATTGGGGTTTGAGGTTGTCCTGGAAGTTGAGAGGGTTGGATTTGGCAGTTGCCGAGAGGGCGTCGGACAACGAAAGAGGAAGTGGGTGAGTTTGTTACTAGTTCGGACGTCCATTCGACGTTTCGGTTTGCGTAGATAAAGAAGAATGACTGATTATTGGGTATGATTTTGGGGTTTTGTCCGTTGTATTTTCAGGGAATTTGGATGGGAAAAGGGTGGTGACTATGGACCTCAATTTGAAGATGAACAAGAAGAGAAAGGGAGGAGGATTCAGGAAAGAGATGGGAATAGTAATAGAGAGCTCAAGGTCTAACATGGCGTGTGTGTGTGTGTGTGAGAGAGAGAGAGAGTGAGCAAGAAAGAGAGAAGCCTAAGTTAACATGTAACAGGGAAAAAAAAATTAACAGAAAAAGTAACTCTGTTAGCATCCATTTAATGGATTTGGACGGTAGGGGGTAAATTGATTAACGGAGTGAAAGTTTGGGTATGCAATTGAAGTTTATTGAAGTTCAGGGGGTTTTGAGACATTGAGTGTAAAGTTTAGGGGTTTTTTTGAAATTTTCCCAACAAACATCGCACATTATCTCAAAGTCATGGCACTTAGGTTTTTGCATGATTTGAGGAGAAAAAATACACTCAGGGGTATTTTGGGCAGTGCAATGATAAAATACCATGTATATTTAATTATTTTTCTCTGTGTCATGTATTGGTGATTTCGGAAACAATAACTATGAAATCGTCATTTTATTCCTCCGTGTCATGTATTGTCGTCCCCATGCAGTTATCACAAGTTCGCAATTATATTCTTTACTGGGAAAAAAATACCACCACACACTTGTTTCGTAACCAACATTTTTTTAAAAAATATTCTTTTTTCTTTTTAAAAAGGTTTCTTCATTCCAAATAAAAAATGTCCAAAATATAAGAAGATAATATGATATTGGAAAAAGAAAAAGCTACAAACATGATTTTATCATAGCGAATACGAAAGATATGTACCCCTTCAATAACCTTGAATTCAAAACATTTTGCATAACAATTGAAAACATTCTTTTTTTACCTTATATCAAAATTATTGACATTTACACAGAAATTCATGAGATTAGAGTTGAATTCCATGCAATGGTAATTTTTATGGTGAAGATTAGGTTAGCAATTCAGAAATTTCAAAAAACCCCCCAAACTTTGCCCTAAATATCAAAAAACCTCCCAAACTTACAATTTTCTCAAGCGTACTCCCAAACTTCACTTCCGTTATTCAAAAATACTCCCACCGTCTGGATCTATTACCTCACTAACGGAAAATGCTGAATTGGAGCTTAATGGATCCCAAAAACCGTTAAGTGGCCCAAAACGATGTCGTTTTGGTCCTTTATTTTTTAAAAAATGGCTCTCTCCTTCCTTCCCCAATTCACAAAGAGAGAGAGAGAGAGAGAAACCAGTCTCCACTTCCAATCTCGCCTACGCTTTATTCTCACGGATTTCAGACCTCAGTTCGGTGAAGGTTACTCCATGCTTGATTTCAAGTAGTTTCTTAGAAAAGCCTCATCCAAATGTCCACCATTGCAAGCAGCATCCATAAAAGTATTGTAAGTGTAAATATTTTGATCAATTCCTCCATGAACCATCTCCTCAAACAATTCAGCGCATTATCCCATATGACCGTGGAGTATTGGCCTCGATTACCCAGCTCTCTCAGCAAGAATGTATAATTGTCGGTATTCCCATGAAGCGTGGGTTCGAAATCGACGAACACTCTGTCTATATAATTACCGACTATGAGTAGCTGTTGAAGACTTGCTTCTTCGGCGCCGGAGGAGTGTCGGCTCGGCTAGCGACGGAGGAGGCCTAGTGGCGGCTGTGGTTAAATTTGGAGATGAATCAAGTGGATCTTTGGACGGGGAAATCTGAAGAAAGCGAGGGAAGGGGATGATGACGAATTGGGTGGATCTTCGGAGGGCTAGCTACAGAGATGGGTTTGAATTACATAGAGTACAAAATTGAACAAGAAAAAATCTCTCTCTCTCTCTCTCTCTCTCTCTCTCTCCCTGTGAATTGGGGGAGGAAAGAAGGAGCCAATTAAGAAAAAAAGAAGAAGACCAAAACGACGTCGTTTTGGGCCACTTAACGGCGGTTTTTGGGGTCCGTTAAGCTCCAACTCAGCATTTCTCGTTAGTGAGGTAACAGTTCCAGACGGTGGGAGTATTTTTGAATAAAGGAAGTAAAGTTTGGGAGTACGCTTGAGAAAATTATAAGTTTGGGAGGTTTTTTGATATTCGGTGCAAAGTTTGGGTTTTTTTTTGAAATTTTCCCTTAGAGATTTGTCAGAGTTAAAGATTAGGGAAGAGAGAGGGAGGAGAGGCGTGGAAAGCAAAGTGAGAGAGAAGTTTTCAGCATTGTTTGTTCATTGCTACAGTTAAGGTCTTTGGAGTTGCAACTTGGATGGCTCGTATTTGTATGGAAAATTCCTAAACAGATTGGACCAATAGTTGAAATAAACTAAACCAAACCAAACCAAACTAAATCATTTTTCTGTTTTATCGATTTGGCCGGTTTTAGCTTGCTCTACAGTTGCTTATCTTGGAGAGTGTTAGAAAAAGTCAAATGGAATCAACTCTAAGGGGTTGGCAAAGTGAGCATGACAAATCAATAAGTCATTAACCATAAGGTCGCATGTTTGAATCTCATAGAGGTCAATCATCCCAAACCTTGGAGCCGCTGGGGGTTATGTCCGGTGGTTACCCTTTAGGACTCCTGAATTAATTGAACTATGCACAAACTAGCTCGGATATGGGTGATAAAAAAAAAAATCAAACGAAAGCGAGTTATTAATAAGTGGTATTGTAAAGTGGCCGATAAAAAAAAAAAAAAGTGGTATTGTAAAGTGATGCGTTAGGAATTTTCCTACTATACGTAAGAGCGCTAGTATAATACAATATGATCTTTTTATGATTTTTTTTTTCATGTATTGTACCAGGACTCGGTAATGTGGGATTCACATGCATTCTAGCAAGACTGACACAAGCTAAAATCATATAGGAGTACTATCCAACCAACATAATCCGGCAAGAATGAGTCAAATCTTTGAATTATCACAAAGTAGGCTCCTAATAAGTCAAATATTTAAAGTATCACAAACAGGTTCTTGTTACGACTCCTCCACATATATATCACATAAAATTATATATTCACGAATCAACGGTGAACAAGCTTATTTTTTTATAACTGAATGTTAGGGTTAGTTGAAGATAACGATCGGACATAACTCCAGTAGCCCCAAGAGTTTATTAAAAGGAAAATCGAATCTGAAATTTTAGATGAGAGCAAACTCCTACGTTCCAAAGCAAGACAACTTTGTCAACCCATTGAGATTCCGTGGACAAGCTTATTGCTGTCAACGACTAACCTCTGCATACATAACCAAATTTGGCAGAACCATGGGACCAAACCAGCTGTCATAACTAGTGCAGTAGTAAATGACCTCCCACGTTTAACCATGGTTCAAGTGGACCCTATAATCTGATAGCAAATCAGTTTTGGTGTATAGACGAATAAAAAGAAGGGCTACCCAAAAAAAAAAAACCCACTAGAATATTATGATCTGTCGTGCCATTTTTTTATCGTTCTATTTTTTTAAATAATATATTTATAAGAGATCTCGTGAAAAATCAACTCATTTGAATATCAGTAATAGTTTTATCGATTTTAATCTCTAAATTTGCCGTATAAAAACTGAATGAATCGATAAAGTCTTTACAGACATACAAACGATCTATTTTCTCATTAGCGCCCTTTACATAACATATAAATTAATTCAACTTGCTCCGATCATTAATGTGGGTTCTCAATTCCCAAAATGAGTTCCACACAAGGTGGTGTTTATTTGGTGCACTTCAAATGGTGTACCCATAGTTGCAATGCTGCGAGATACTATTCATCTTCTATATTTTGGTGACTGATAAAATTTTGTAATGCTATATGTTAGTTCGACATTATTATTACTTTTACTTTGGAAATATGATTGGTTATATATACTTCGTAAATGATGGTCCAATATGAAAGGTCGTGCTAATTTTTGAATAAAAAAATCCAGTTTCATTTACCATTTTACTTAATTTCCAGGTGGGAAAAATGAAAGGCGATTAAAAAAAAACAATTCTGGGTGAGTTTTAGTCTGTATAAATGATGAAGTGGTATTGTTGTAATTGTGGTAATAATACACTCTAATAGATTTTAGGTGATAAAATGAGAAATCTCATTTTAGTTGGTTTTTATGGAGGGTTCATAAAATCAACCTCTTTTCCCAATAGATAAAATGTACTTCTCATAAAATATCCACCAATACCATATTTACCAATTTACCCTCCTTTTGTTTAATCTACCAATTATCCCACACAAACATTAACATTCGGAGCCGGACTCTTTTTCCTTCCACCCCAAATTAAGGTGCATTTCCATTTCCAAAGAGTTCCCATTTCAAAGAAAAAAATACAAGCCCATATTGAATTTTACAGAGCAACATTACCAAGGTTTTTTTTTTTTTTAACTTGACTACGAATATGCTAATTTTTTTAGAATTCATTCATCAACATCCACCTTTAACACACAACCCCAATTGCATATGAACCCAAAAAAAAGTTATATTTTTCAATCTCCCTGTTGACTACGCATTATTCAATCTTCTCGTTGACTACGCATTACACTGCCTCGTGGGTTCCGTCTTCTCTCATGATCTAACAAAATTTGATCTCGATTGCATCCCGTAATGAATCCATGTATTCATCAACCACCGCAAAATCCTGGTGTGACTGGACATCCGCAGTACCCTCATCACGGAGTTCACCGAATTCGTTGTCGTCATTTACGTAGTCCTCATTGTCCATATCGGCGTCCCTGAAATATTTGTCTGTTGGGCAATTAATTCTTATGTAATTGTGGAGCACCATGGAGATAATAATGAATTTTTTGTGGTCCTCAATCTTAAAACCGGGGCCCATCTTCATCATTCTCCATTGACCTTTCCACACACCAAATGCGCGCTCCACACAACTTCTGAGGGAAGAGTGCACCCTGTTGAATCTTTCCCTCGAATCTCTTAAAGGCCTCCTCCTGCGTCGAAAGTCATCTTGGTGGTACATATACCCCTTGTACGGAGCCATGTACCCCTTCGCTTTCGGATACCCAGCATCGACCAAGTAGTACTTTCCTGCTTTGAGAGTAAGCAAGGTCAATTGCAAATCATGTGTAACTGTGTAATTATTCTTACCTACTCTCGAATAATGGGATATTTAAAAAAAAATTACCTTCCGGAGGGTGGGGGAACCGATTCCCCGTTTTCGTAGTCTCATGCTTGAAAATGTTATAGTCATGCATGATGCCTTCGTACCCGGACGCAGCAAATGTGAAACAAAGGTTGAAATCACAAACAACAATCACATTGAAGGTCGTTCCACCCTTACGGCTCCAATAGCGTGCGGTTTCACGACTTGGTGGGGTGCATCGCACGTGCGTGCCATCTATTGCACCGATACAATCCTGTCATAAAAGAACATATTCTGGTGTTTCGATTACAAATTCAGACCCGAGAAACAAATCTTTGAACGCGAAAATTAAAAGTGTAAACATCATTAATACGTTAAACATTAACATTACCTTGAAATGACGGTATCCTTTGTTATTTTTCAAGCATTCATGCCAATGCTCTGGAGGCTGCATCTGGCAAATCCAATGGTAGGCAAAATCTCCCAAGCATGAGGTTATTTTCTTTATATGCCTTGATATTGTGCTCCCTGATCGTTGGAACCTATCATCCATGACTTGGTTCGTCCAGCCACGCAACATTTCCAAGAAAAAACCCAAACACTCTCGTACGCCAACGCCAAATGATTTTTCGGGTTGTTTGAATCCATGTTTGATGACCAAATCATCGCATAGTTTTTTTAAATAAGTCTGCTGACATCCCGAAGACATCGTGACAATGCTTGTCATTTTTACTGTTTAGAATTTTGTCCACCCATTCTTTCCCGCTCATTTCATCGGTATGGTATGGAATCCTTTCTGATTTCATTAAAGTTTTCCATTGGTTTGCAATTTGTGCAACACATGCCTTTATAATAGTGTCTTTTCTTACTACGGCTTGGGCGGTGGCCGGACTTATCAATTCCGAAAACTGCGTAGATGTGGCATTCTGATCTAACATATGTGAATCCAAAGGACATTCTGTTGGGTCCCTACTATACTCATTCGCATCCCCTCCCGCTTCTTCTTCGTCAATGGTTTCCATTTCATGATCTAGGTAGCCGGCATAATTGAACGGGTCTGTCATTTCATGTTCGGTGAATTGAACCGGTGCACATGGATAAGAAGAACTGGAGCCACTACCGTACTCTTCATTGTATGGCGTTGGTATATACGCATCACCACTTCCTCCAACGTGAAGTGAGGTATCATAGGATTCACCTTGGGTCCCAAAATGGAAGGATGACCTAGATGGTTCATGCTGGAACGTTGCCCCAAACGGGTGACCATAGTCCTTATTTTATGTTCCAAAATGGAATGACGATCTAGTCGGTTCCAAGTATGCCGGACCTTCGTACTGTGTACCGTATCGATCATTGGGGGCACCCAAATGAAATGACGACCTCGTGGGATGCATGTATGCGTGTGGGTTATGTGACGGAGTGCCGAAATGGAATGAGGACCTCGCACTATTTAATTCAAAAGCCCTTCATGACTAACCTTAACTTCGAAATAAATATTAAGAGCATGCGAATGAGAAGACAATAAGTATTCAAAATCCTACTTACCCTATAAAGGGGCATTTTTTTTTTCTTGGAGTAAATCACGACCGTAAAACATGTCTACTATTTTACTGATTTGTGATACTATAGAACGTGTTAGTTATAAAGCAGCCGGATTGCATGATTCAACTAGAAACTAATGAGTAAAAGGAGGAATATATATAAAAGAAGTATTTTTTTTTTTTGACAGAAAATTGGGAAATAATTAGATCCTTATACAAGTTATTTTTTTAAATTGGTAAACCTAAAGACACCTATTCAGCTACTCCATATGAGATACACGTAAGATGGCTCGGAAGTTATGACAAAAAAAAAAATGACAACATTGCTACACTCATGTCTGCCAATTCCATATTTATTTCGAGCAATATGACATAACTTCTGGGGTAAAAATAAAATGACATGACTTCAAAGGAAAGCATTATGACAGTTTGGTCACTGTTCAAAATACTTTCCTTAGAACACTCTCTCATCTGGAAAATATTAAAATCAAGTTTTTTTTAATTGGTAAACCGAAATTAGTTGAGATACGCATAAGATGGCTCGGACATCCGGTTGTTAAAAAAAAAGCTTACAGCACCTATTCAGCTACTCGATATTTTTTTTTCTTCAATTATTACTCTTATTTCTCTATCTATTTCTATCCACTCATTATCACAAAAAAAAATCAACTATTTTTTTATAATTCAAAAAATCTAACATTAGGAAAAAAACCTTTACTACAGTAAGAGATCCTCGGGCAAAGCAATCTAACGTAGGGATTCCTGAATTCTACGCATGGGAGAAATTTTATTTTGCACCTTTGGTTTGGCTAAAAAGCCAAAAATTGATTTTTTGATTTTTTGGTTTGGTCTTTATTCAATTTTTTTTTTCATTTGTCATCTACAGTAATTAAAATCCTTAAATGTCTAAACAAATCAAAAGGAAGGAAAAAGAGAAAAAGCAAAACAAGACAATCTTACGAAAATTATGAAAAACAATAAACCAACAAAGTTTGTTCAGATTTTGGTTCTACGACTGTACCTCATGGGATCAATGTATGGTTGTTGATCATGCGATGGAGTGCCCAAATGAAAGGACGACCTCGTGGGATCCATGTATGGTTGTTGGTTGTGTGCTGGAGCATTTGGTTGGCTACTTACTTCATCATCGTCACATGCGTCTTCCGGTTGTTTTCCCTTACCTCTGTCATTGTCACTGAACAGCCAACTTGAGAAGGACATTGTTCCTATGGCAAGAGAACAGACCCTTGAGGTAAATTTAGTGAAAACGTAAAAATACTACGGTCCCATAAGACACTTGAAGGTAAGAAAATAGAGATTGCCGCATGATCATGGAGAGCTTTAGGTTTTGGTTACAGTTTGGAGACCTTTTTTCTTTTTTCTTTTTCGTTGGGTGAACCCGGAAATTCTAATACATTCTACCACGAAAATGAATGTCCAACATAACGTACAACAAAGTTCATAAAAGTCACAGGAATATAGATGTTCAATAAACCAACAACACATCAAAGTCTACGTAGAATCCGAAAATTTCAAAACACACAATTAATAATTATCACTCATCATAATGGGGTGGTGGGAAGTTAGGGGGTGGAATGGCCTCATCCTTTGAGCACCCAAATTGGAAATCATTAATAGCCGCCCGATGCTCGTAGTAGAGCCATATCTAACGACCCACGTCCGACTTAAATCCAAGGAAAGCATCAACCTTGCCAGGCTTGTCAAGGAGCCGGATTGCCCACCAATGGAGTTCTTGAACTTCGTGGTTTTGCTCGTCACGGAAAATGGCCAGGCTTGACAACTTATTTATTGCTTGTATATGTAAATCCCTTCCAGCATCATGAGTAACAACACGATGTTCAGCGGACTTCACCGTTTGGATTAGCTCGTTTATGGACTCTGACATGGCAGCTGTACTTGCGGCAGCCTTGGTTTTATAGGGCTGCGATCCGCTACCACTTACACCACCACCCGATTTGAACCTCTTTGCAGATGCATGGGCAAACGGGTCGTCAGACATTTGCACTGTATTTGTGCCATCACTTTGCACTTCATGTGAATCGTCAGATTCAAGGTCAACCATCCTTTCATGTCTACTACGCGCTACATAAGCCCCAGCACCCGTCGCTGTTACATCACGAAACACCCTTTCCATCAAGTCGGCATGTTCCAAGCCATCATCTCTAAACTTGGCAACGTGTTTGTTTCACTACATTTATGGGGAAAAGAAAAAACAAACAAACCCAACTAAGTATATGCAAAAGCAAAGAAAGAAAAGTATACCTTAATTCAAACAAGAACCGCAAACGGAGGCGATAAATGTATATCCAAAATGCAAATGCACGATGCGAAAGTTGTTCGATATATGTAAAATGAAATCCTAATTCCTTTGGGTGACCTTACATAGGGCACACATAAGTGAAGAATTTAGCTTTAAAGGGGAGAAAAACAAGAGCAGGAGTATCACATGGCAAATAGCAGAAATTCAATACAACTTGGACTGCAAATTTTGTACTGCCCATGCACAACATTTACAGTGGGAGGATGTATTTGTGTGGTAGGAGGCTATTCAACCCAACTTTTGGTCAGACATCCGGTTGAAAGTTCACAAAAAAACACAAAAGTACGATGTCCCACAAAAGTAGAAGTGAAGAAAGCATTGTCCAATTAGTACTTGGAATAATAAAAGTGATCCCAGTTTTGTCCAATATGGTACTTTGGAATAATATCACATGATGCACAGGTGTGTTGGGGAAAAGGGACCCAAAAAATCATGGCAAAATACATTTCACTTTACATTTGAGTTTTTTTAAAGAAAGACAGTAAAATGCATATCCTAATAAAGAGTTAAAGGTCCCATAAAGGACCAAGAGCATGGGACTCTCTCATCTGGAAAATATTAAAACCAAGTTTTTTTTAATTGGTAAACCGAAATTAGTTGAGATACGCGTAAGATGGCTCGGACATCCGGTTATTAAATAAAAAACGTTAGAGCACCTATTCAGCTACTCCATATATTGTTTTTTTCAATTAGTACCCACAAATTGGTGAAAAAAGAGAGACTTTTTTTTGTGTGTGTGGGGCAGAAACTCTAAGCATCATCGTCTTTTTTTTTTATTTTTTTACTTGATAAGTACTAATTTCATTATAGAAACATACAAGTTCTTAGAACACACTTTTTTCTCTAATTAACAATCGAATGTTGCACCACCTTGTCGGAGATTGTATGCCCCACTTTCATCTCTAAAAATCAGAGTGCAAAAAGAAGGAACACCTAAAAGCTTATTAGCTAAAAGTAAACTATTTGCGACGGTAAAAGCAAAATATTTGCCACTGCAATAGTGACTATGGGGTACTTAGGAAGTATAAAATTCCATTAAGATGCACAAGTTAGAATGTGAAGACTATGAATATGGTGCCCAAGTAGAAGAACAGTACTTACAACAATCATTGTTGCCCACCAATGGTCAGGGCCATCTATTGCTTTCTTGACGGAATCCCAACCTACTCTTGTCACGCTGCGGTCCTCAGTCAGCATTCTCCATGCACCCCACTCTCGTTTCAGCTGGTCCCAACGATTTTTTAGTTGTGTTACTTGGTATTTCGAGTTGGTGCGTGAGTTGAAATCGTCCACCACCCTAAGCCATGCAGCCTTGTCCAATGTCGTACTTACCCTACCGAAATTGTCAATGTCGTCCACACAGCATTGGAGGAATGTCTCCGTTAAAGTAGAATTCCAAGACGCTCATTCCTCAAGTTGGAGTTGTTGCTTCGCACGAGGCTGGTCAATGTTATTAGCTTTACCTTTGCCACGCAGACTAGATCTCGAAGGAGTACCTTGGCTTCCAAGAGACGCCATAGTTGGTCCTACACCACGTAACAAGTTATTGTTATAAAATGCGTAAAGAAAAAAATCACCCAACTTGTGATGGCATACCAACCATAGGAAAAACAAGCAGATTTTCACAAATGGAACAACCCTTAATTGATAAGAATTTACGAGAAAAAGTAGACTAATTTAAATGTGTTTAAAGCGAGTTGGTTTAAATGCTATGTAAGAAGTTTCACTTGTTCTAGTGCGAACTGCCCTGTGAAATTGTTGTGAACAAATGAATGCAAAAACAGTGGACATGGGCTGTTAAAAGGCAGGGGAAAAAACAAACGAAAAGCTAATAAATGGTGTCACAGTAAAACAGACAAACAAGGTTTCTTAGGTAAAAGCAATCTAAGAAAATATGGGATTTCGGTATGAGTTTGCTGCAAAGTATCTGGTTGGGTTTACAAGGATATGTGATTGCATGGAACAGATCTGTTATGTGAAATGACTACAAAAGATTGAAGGAGCCATTATTGTCTTACTTTAATAAATTGTTTTCTAGAAGTCGCTCATGGTAGCCTAAGTAGCACAGACATGGACAATCGATACGACACAGGCATGCCAACATGATTATTCTATAAAATAGCAGGACACAGTACGACAAGGACAAGTAAAAAATGCATACTGCCTACACTTCTTTGCATCTTATAGATGAATACTGCAAAATTTGTCAACAGATAAAATAAGGAGTGTTTGTGGTTCTTGGTGGCTAGCCATTAAAGTTAACATTCTTCCTTGTATTCCATCAGCAGCTCAACTTCTTTTTTGTCGCCTTTGGCAAATGCAAGCCACCGAAAAATTCTCAAATTCCTACAACGGAATAGTAGTTACATTTTCCCCATTTTGCTTTCGTGAAAGAACACACACACCGTGTGGTTCAAAAGTTAAGAAATGACCCACTTTATCGTTTGACTAGTGTGCAATGTCTAACTCACTTC
>JAXBDA010009665.1:0-12053 GCA_036023075.1 Gaultheria prostrata
TATAACGTTTTTATCGAAAAATGCTTGGATCAAGCCCTTTCGGGTATTTTTTTTTTTACGAATCCTAGCGTTAGACCTTAAAAACACATTCTAAACGCATCTAACGGTTCGGATTGTCGAAATTCAATCTCGAACGAAAAATCTCTTACATAAGCTATGTAAGAGAGCCCCTATAGGATCTTCTTCCTATATATATATATATATATATATAGAGAGAGAGAGAGAGAGAGAGAGAGAGAGAGAGAGAAGAGCACCTTTGGTGAGGATCAGAGACACAAAGTTGATCCAAAAAATTATCAAGATTTCCAGGTGCAGCCATATCATAACACCCCAACCCTTCAAAAACAGGACTAGCCATATTAGGCGGTGTACCCTTTCCCTTGCACGGGATGAGAGTTCCTCAGCTTGATCTATACCGGCAGATCGAGCAACGATCGCGACACCGTCTTCATTTCCCTCATCAATGCCGGCGAAATACCATGATTTATAACCCTAAAAAACCCCCACTCCTTGCATGCCTCCATTAGTTTCCCAGATTGTCCTTGAAAATCTTGCATATCGATTACGGGAACATTACTAGTACCCTCACCACCCTTAGCCATTTTCCTTTCGTTTTATGCTTTGGAATTGTGGTTTATGGGATTTGTGGTGTTATGTATGAATTCCATTTATAGATTTTTTTGTTGTTGTTTGAGAGAACCATCGTTGCAGGGATGAAGCCAGAGGGGGCCCCAGTAGGGGCGGTCGCTCCTGCAAGTAGAAAAAAATCCTCTAGTTTTATATAGAAAAAATAATAATTTCATATGAATTATATAGGCTTGCCCTTGCATAGTATTTGAAAAAAAAATCACCCCTGCGTAGTTAAATTCCTGGTTTCGTCCCTGCATCGTTGAAAAAAAAAGAGGCTGAAAACGAAAGAGACTGAATTGTTTTAGCAAACTAAAATGCAGCCATGCACATCTTCAAAACAATGACAGGAGTGAAAGAATTAGTATACCAAACTAGTTATTAATATGAATCTTTACTTATAACTAAACTCAATTTCCTTAAGGCATTTATAGTTTTTTTGATGCTTCGGAATATTGAAGGCATTTATAGTGCAACAGTTAGATCACAGAACTTTTTTTTTAATTACAGAAATTAATACTGTTAACGAACTCAACTAACAAAACTAGACCCATAGTGAGTTTTTGGCCCAACTGCGGGAAACCCTCTAGTAGCAAGTTAGGAACACAAGAGAGGGGGAGAGTGCTAGGATCAAACGCTTATCATCTCATTAAAATCTGTAGGTGTTAGTGAATGCGCAACTTTATTTCCTTATTCCCTATCGTGCCCAAGCACCAACGGGTCAACTGAGACTTAGCCCACCAAGCCTTGGCCTGGCAGGATGATGGACTTGGCCCATCTGGCCTTCGCCCAACAATCCCCTTCCAGCACCTGCCTGCAAGCAGCATGTTACCACTTGTTAGGATCAAACGCTTGCCATCTCACCAAAACCCACAGGTATTAGTAAAGACACAACTTTATTTCCATATTCCCTATGTCAACTGAGACTTGGCCCACCTGGCCTCTGCCTAGGCCGGTGTTAGTCAAGGCGCAACTTTATTTCCTTATTCTCTATCACGCCTAAGCGCCAACAGGTCAATTGAGACTTGGCTCACTTAGCCTCCGCCCTGGCAGGATGCCGGACATTGCCAACTTGGCCTCCGCCCAACAATCCCCTCTTCAGCATCTGCTAGTCTCACCAAAACCTGCAGGTGTTATTGAAGGCGCAACTTATTTTCTTATTCTCTATCGCGCCCAAGTGCCAACGGGTCAACTGAGACTTAGCCAACCTGGCCTCCTTCCCAACATGATGCTAGATTGGCCACACCTGGCCTCTGCCCAACAATCCCCCCCTCCACCACGTGCCCGCAAGTAGCATGCTACCCATGAGAATTGAACCCTTGACCTTGGCTCTGATACCACTTGTTAGGATCAAACGCTTAACACATCTCACCAAAGCTCTCATGTATTAGTGAAGACAGAACTTTATTTTCTTATTCTATCGTGCCCAAGGGCCAATGGGTCAACTGAGACTTGGCCCACCGGACCTCTGCCCAATAATCCCCCTCCAACACTTGCCCACAAGCAGCATGATATCCAAGAGAGTTGAACCCTTTACCTTGGCTCTGACACCACTTGTTAGGATAAAGTGCTTACCATCTCATCAAAACCCGCAGGTGTTAGTGAATGCGTAACTTTATTTCCATATTCCCTATCGCGCCCAAGCACTGACGGTTCAATTGAGACTTGGCCCACCTGGCCTCCGCCTCGGCAGGATGCTGGATTTAGCCAACCATGCAAGCCTTTGCCCAACAATCACCCCTCCAACACCTGTGTGTAAGCAGCATGATACCCATGAGAGTTGATCCTTGACCTTGGTTTTGATGCCACTTGTTAGGGTAAAAAGCTTACCATTTTAGCAAAACCTGTAGGTGTTAATGAATGCGCAACTTTATTTCCTTATTTTCTATGGCGACCAAGTGTCAACAGGTCAACTGAGACATGGCCCACCTGGCCTCTGCCCCGATAGGATATATGCTAGACTTGGTCCATCTGGCCTCAACCCAACAATTCCCCCTCTAGCACCTGCCTGCAAGCAGTATGCTATCCATGTAACTACCTGTTAACCCGTGCACCATGTGGGGTAGTTACGTTACGTGTAAGGTTAGTTTTTGGGAGCAATTTACCTCGAGCACCAAAAAACGTGTAAGGTCAGTTGTTGGGAAAAATAGGTACCAATTCCCACAAGTATAAATCACAGAAGAAATAAAACTGTAGCGAATAAGCTATGAAATCGCAAACCACAGGCAACAGAGACAAAGCCCGTAAAATCACTAAAAAATAGCCATTTGAAATTTGGTTTTTGATTTGGTTCTCTTTTAATTTGGGGAAAAATTTGAGTAAAACTCAATCCAAAACGTACGTACGTAACGATTCACTATTTTTTGAGCAGCCCTACTCCCCTTTTTGACCTTGTAAAATGCGACTCCTGTCAAAAAAAAAAGAAAAAAGAAGTCGCTATATGCCATTTTTTAACAAATTGAAATTACTGCACCAACCAGATCTGGAACATCAATCTTACCTCCAAAGGGAATCCAAAATCCAAAGTCTTATTGCTCATGCAAATCCAAACTTTGCTCACTCTTAGGCCTTTTCGATCTTGTGAAAGGCGATTCTTTTGTAAAAAAAAAAAAAAACCGGTGTATGTCTTTTTCTAACAAATTGAGATCTATGTAGTTATTAATTAAGGCACCGATATTTCAATTTCTTGTCAAGTCCAACACTCTTTTTCATTTCAGATGACTTCTTTAATTAGTTATGGAACCGATATTTCAGTTTGTTGTCAAGCCCAACTTTCATTCTCGTTTCAGATGACTTCTTTAATTACAGTAAAAAAAATTTTGAACTGCAAAAAAGATTATACTCCCTTCGTCCCTTTTTAAGTGTGTTACCTAAGAATTCCAACTATTTTTCTCTCACATCAATTTTTACAACTTTTACATCTACTTTCCATTACTTGTCCTTATCAATATAATAATACCCACTAACTTTTTAAAAAAGAAATCTACCTTTAAGGGCAAAATAAGAAATGTACCCTAACTTTTCAAAAAACACATTTATTAAGGAATAACCCAAAATGAAAATGTACACACTATAAAAGGGACGGAGGGAGTATTAATTTTTAGAACCGAATTACAAAGATTAGAGGAATTGGAGAAAACGGCATCACAACACAAAGAGACATCCCAATTAAAAACTTCTTTAATAATTAAGGCACCGATATTTCAATTTCTTGTCAAGCCCAACTTTCTTTGTCATTTCAGATGACTTCTTTAATTAGATAGGAATTGGAGATAGCTTGCACCATATGTCGCTATGGTTTGGGGAGCATTGCAGCATGAGCTGCGCCGTGCGGTGCATTAATCTCAACCGTACAAAATATTTTTACCGGTCAAATTTTTCCTTGCCGATCAAAATTATTTCAGCGAATTTGGACAATTGATTTTGAAGATGGATGGTTACAATGTGCGCTGCACGGTGCAGTGCACTAGTAGGGTTCTCCCTTGCGCCCTACCGAGTTGGTATCAAATCAGTTGTAAAGCGAACATTGAATTTAAAAAAAAAAATGCTTAAATAACACGTAAAAATTGAATATCGTTTGTAAAGATTATGACTAATATATAATGGGAACAGGCCGATACACATGTGATTTTTCCTCTCGCCAGTATACCAGGGTGTAATAATATTAGAAAGTGCAAAAACCATTACGTAACAGCCAATATTTAAAACCTTGGCCGGACAAACAAAAATGAAGTTCACAAAACCGGACTTAGGGGAGGTGCAGTACAGCCGCGGCGCGGCTGCGTCGGCCATGTTCCAACGGTCGGAGACGTTCATCGTGTAGAGCTCGTCGAGTACTATATGTGACTAAAAATTAACTCGACTGAATATCTTTAAGTGCGTCATCGAAACACAAATACCTTGAAAATAAATGGAACACAAATGGACACAAACATTAGATCAAAATCACTTTTTCAAATTGTTTGTGTTTCGATGAGACACTTAAAGATATCCGATCGAGTTGATTTTTGGCACCCTTTTAGTACTCGACGAGCTCAACATAGCGAACGTCTCCGATCATCGAAAAGATGTCGGCACGGCCGCGACATGGAACTGCACAGCATGGTATTGTGCATCCCATGCACATCACCTCCCCCATGTCCCACAAAACCCTGCCCAACTTGGACCCAACTCCAAAAAAAAAAAAAAAGGCCCAAAGAAAGACCACAATTCCTTGAAGAGAAGTGCAAATTTACGAGTGGAACCATCCTGTTTGATCAAATTTTGGATCATTGCGACTTGTGAGCCCATGAGATTATCAACTTTATTAAGTACAATTCATTTTGTAGTCCTAATTGAAAATGTATTCTCTGTAAGATTATTTTGATTAGACACTCGTAAATCGTAATAATGGAGTATATGTAAAAGAATAAATGAACAATTTAATTTTGTAAAATCATTTGTACTATTCCTTTTTTCTCGACAAATGAGTTCTGTTCACATATTTATCACAGTTAAAAAAAGTTTTATTTTTTGATTTTTTTTGGGGGGGGTTTTATAAGATTTGACCAAGCGCAACCAACCAATCATGCTTTTGAATTTTTGAAGTGAGAGGTGAGCCTGGTTTGCAAAACCTTTTTCTCGGTGTGCTTTCAATACAATTGTTAAAAGGTTCAACTTTTGTGATTAGGCCGAAAAAACTATTTTCTTCTAAATTTTTTGACTCGGGAATGACATGTCTTGTAGCCGTTCAAAATGACGTGTCTTTTACCAAACTTGAGAAATAATTAATTGAGGTACGTTCAAGTCGACCGGAGGTGCCTTGCAACAAAATGACAAAAAGAAAAGGAAACACTTCCATCTAGGGATGACAATGGGGCGGGGGACAAAGGGGGGCTGCTGCGCGCAAGCTGCTGTGCTGCGTGCTGCGCAGCAAAACAGCGTAGTTTTGGTCTTTTTTTTGGTTCCTTCCATTTCGGTAGATGAAGGCTTTGTTTGGCACCCTTATTTCCCCATTTTTTTCCATCGCGTGCCGGCAAGATGATAGCATTATCCCGGACCATCTACGTGAGAGATACAGTGGAAGCTTCGTCATATACTTGAAAGAGCTATCTGCTGCGTTCGTTTGGGGAATTGCATTATACCCAACCATCTGCTGGGTTCGTTTGGGGAATTGCTTTAGTATTCCATGGTTGTGTATCCCACTGTTGGGTTTCTGGATGCGATTGTGATTGGTTGTCTTACATTGTGTACAAGAGTTAATATGCCAGAGGGATTCAAGATAAAGGTAGCAGATGAGGTATTGAGTTTGGCCAAGTTTTAAGGGTGCCAAACAGAGCCTTCGTCTACAGAAATGGGAGGAACCAAAAAAGAGCAAAACTGCGCCGTTTTGCTGCGCAGCACGCTGCACAGCACCCCCCTTCGTCCGGGGCGGGGTGGGGCGGGTTTTGGGTATACACGACCCCGACCCAAAAATTATCACATGAACCCAATCCCGGCCGGGTTATTTTTTGGGTATCCCGTTCCCGGTCCTACCGGGGACAGGTTTACTTGCCCCGCCCCGATTCATAAGAAATTTTAAAAAATTGTTAATCTAAAAGAAAAATGAAAGTAAATACTTATAAATAAAGTGATATATTGGTGTAATGGTTAAAATATTAAGATAAGAGTGAAAGTTTTTTTTAGTAGGATGATAATAAAATTAGGATAAAAATATAATATCATTAGTATAATAATTATTAGATTAGGGTAAAAGTATAATTATACATATAAGGCCTTGTTTTTTAACGGATTTTATCTCATAAAATCTAGTTTTGATAAAATCTAACATTCTCAACGAATTTTAGCAAAATTAAATTTTATCAACACTAGATTTTATCTCATTACAAAACACCTTTATCAACCATAGATTTTAATCCATTGGGAAAACAATGTCATTTTATCACACCTCTAAACAAAACTAAATTTTATCAAAATTAGATTTTATCTCATAAAATCTTTTCAAGAACAAGGCTTAAATATATTTCGGGGTGGGTGATGGGGCGGGGTAATATATACCCGACCCGGCCGGGTTTTTCTAATTTCCCCTCTTTTCCGCCTCGGTATCCAAAAATTTGTAAAAAGAACATTTTCCGATCTTGTAGGGCGGGGCAGGCCATTTTGCCTTCCCTGCCTCAACAATGAAATTTTTTTCACTTCTGAGTGGGCACGAGCATGCATATCGACCGTCCCAAACAGATTTTAAAGAGAGAAAGCTGAGAGAGGGGGAAGGGTTAGCTACAATCTGGGCTGCCACTTTTGGACGGTCATAATGCGTACTCGAGCACCCGTGTCTTGTGTCGGATCGGCGCTGAAGAATTCTCATCTACCACGCACTAAACCCCATCGCGAATCAAACACGCTTGTGAGCTCTCTCTCAAATCTTGCTCCCACCACAGCCAAACCCCCTGCTGCAAACACAATATCTCCCATAGAGTTCTAAAGCCGTGGCACAGAGCAATGGCTCATGATTGGCTCCTACGTTCCTTTGCACGGTAAGCCCATTTTTCGCAAGGCTTGTTGATTCTGATTGAGAGATTTCTTTAGATTTATCTCTAAACTCGTTCTATTGCCCTTGATGCAGTTATACTTTTCACGTTGTCAATGGGGTAGAAAAGAGAGAAACAGAGAGGGGAAAGGAGAAAGGGGGAAGAATTCAGCCGCGTAAATTGGGCAAAGTATCCCTAATCCTACTCAGATTTGATTGGTAAGGATGATTGCGTTTCAGTGTACAAAACAGAAAAATAAAAATCTTCTTGCATTAGTGAGAGGTTATAGAGTAGTGGGATTTGTTTGGATTAAGATAAACTTGAAACCCCAGCTTTTAATATCAGAAATTGTACAAATTAAATAACCCACTTCCCCCAAAAAACAAACTTGGGCAAGGTAGAATCCTAAACCTACTCTTATCTGTTTAGAATCATAGTCCATTCAGTTTTCCGGTTGAAACGGTTGGGAAGTTGTACTCCATAAGACCTATTGGATATTGCGGACTTTGCTGTCCCCATGGGTCGGCAGGCCTTTGCCAACTGCATCTTGAATAGTCCGTCTCGGCAATAAATGGTCTCTGAAGAATTTTATTTTAAATCCGAACCATCCAAAACACTTTTGAAAGGTCCAGATTGGGGTTGGGAGGACCTGCCGACCCAAGCCCCGCATTTGTGTTCTCTTCAGTTTTCCCTCTCAATCTCTATTAGAAAAGTTACTTCACGAATACCCACCACACCCATTGTCTGTCTATTGTCTTCGCTAGCACGCTGCACGTCAACAATCTTGGCCTCGCACGGTATGTCTACGTACTCTCCCCTTTGAAATCGGTTAACTTTGTTGGTTTTTATTTTTATTTTTATCCCTAATTTGTATAAATTACATGCCCATGTAGATGATTTTACTTTTAGTAATGTTGATGTGGATTCTACTGGATTGATTGCTGTAGGATCTCTGAAAATTGGCTGTTTCTTATGGATTATGCGTTCCAAACTTTAAGAGGGTGAAATCATGCTTGTAGGCACCAATTGATTGTTATTTCTTAAGGAGTCTTTCAATTTTGGTTTATTTCTAGTGTGGCTATGTCTTGGATTGTTGTCTATTGCGCATAAGCTAGTTGTTGCAGACTCTCATATGATTGATAAACTTTCTCGCTATTGTAATTCTCATGATACGTATTATGCTTGAGAAAAAGGAAAGGAGAGAAAACTTGAAGAAGGCTTCTTGATTTTCATCTGTTCAGCTAATGAGAGGGGAAGATCGTATGATATTTTACTTGAATTTGATGATTTTGTGTAACTGTTTGTATAAATCTAAAGTGAACCAAAGTACCTTATGGCTTACGAGCAGTAAACACCCTTTGTAATCCACAGTTATTTTGGGGACCTGGGAGCTTTTGTATATGATATACATGTGTGTGCAAATTTGGTCTCTATGACGTTTACCGACTCATAAGTTATGTTTCCACATAAACCGTTAACTCTAAAACTGATGAGACACATCAACAACGAAGCTTATCCGTCACTGTCTCGCTCGCCAACCTTAACCCCTGTTACAATGCTAGCTTTCCTCCTCTTTCTGTGTAAGGGGCTGCGGGCTTCAAGAAAATCAAGTTTTTTCATAAGAACAAATCGGATGTCACCGAGTTCAATGCTGAAATCTTAGTTATTTTCTTTGAATGATACTTCTTGAGTTTTCGATATAGGTCCATCGTCCAATTTTCTTGCTTTCTTTGTTCTTAAACATCAGCATTTCCGTCAAAAGCACACAACTTTGTTATGCTTGTTAGTAAAACTACCAGGTTAAACTTTTGAGTTTTGAATCATACTTATTTTTTGAAGATAACGAGTTTTTATATATTATATGGAACATTGCAATATGAACCACTTCTTTTTTTTCCACAGATGTAATACATGGTCATTGGTTAACTCTTAGTAGTAGGATCCTTTTAAAATGGGTGCGCTCCCTAGACAGGAGCTCGATTCCGCGCTCCCGAGACGGGAGCTCGCTCCCATCTAGACGGGAAACCACTCCTAAATAGGATGGGAGCTCCACACTAATCTTAAGGACAAAATTCTCACTTCTCTTTCCAAATATATGTAAGGAAGAAGAAAAAGAAAAATAGAAGTAAGAAAGATTTAGGACTCTCTCTTTGTGGTCTCATATTCTACTACTTATCTACGTGTTTAATCCATATATTTGGCATAAAAGAATCTATTGGGATATCATTTCGTACTCATGTTTGTACATAAAAAACTCTTGTATACGCGGTCCCTTTCTAACTATAAAACATATGTACAATACAAATAAATATATGTAAGTTTATTCATATATATATATATATATTAAATAAATATTCCCTCGCCGCTCCCAACCCTAGGGAGCTTCTACATACCCCCGCTCCCCCTCACCCGCCCCCGTCCCTGCTCCCGCTTCATGCAACTAAGGGTTAACGTTAACTTTCATAACAGTTGACACTCAACAGTTGAAGTTTACAATGAATCAACTCTTTATATTATTTTCAATTGAGCTTATTTGTTGTTCCACAGGCTCATTTGCACATTATCAGTTAATTTTGCTGAAGAGTTTTATTCGCCCTATAGGTTTGTGTTTACATAAACAAGAGACAAACATATATTTCTACGTTTGTTCTTGGGTTCATACGGCCATATTTTAGCTAATGCACTTTTCTTCTATTGAACGATGAAGACATAATGAGACAGATCACGTGCCAATTGACTGCCCAGCTTATCGCTGCTGGTTGTTTCTGCGGCTGGATTTGATGTTTCCCTTACTCATCTGAGTTCATTCCTTCATTATCTTATAATTCCTCAAAAGATTTCGAATCTTGTTGCCACTCGTGGGTTCTCTGACTACAGTATTTTATTATGCACAAATCCGAGCGGTAAATTTGCTAATTGAACTGTTAAAGCATCTGATGCTAGAATTGCATTCTATTAAGTTATTGTTATATTGGTGGTCTGGCGTAGCCCCTGCATGCAGGGCTTATATTGTTTCTTGTTTTCAACGCTTCATGACTTGCCAAATTTCATGTAGAATTGCATTGAGATTATAACTGGAGTTTTGATTTGGATCTTTCTTCTAGCATACAGATAAATGAGTTTTGTGTCAACTTCTGCTGTAGACTGTGTTCTACGCAGAGATGCTTTAGTGATTTGAACTTAGAGCTATGAAATTGAATACTCTCTGTTGGATTCAAATAGATTTCCAAGTTTAGATGGTCAACTTGGTATTTTACTGTGGAATCATTTGGCTAACTATGCCTATTCAGCTGCCTCGTCTATCACAAGCACAAGAGGACGTTTCGATTTTTGTTGGTTCTTCCCTAATCTTCTGATATGGTCCAAATGTTCTTCATGCGTTTATGCTGAAAACTTTCTTATGACACCATGATCACACTTGATAGGAAGAGGATTAACTAAACCAACAAATTACCGTACTAAGAAAACATCCAGTACTATTTATTCTCCGCAGTTCCTGTATAGGTTGCATCATGGGATTTCCCAGCATCACTGCACGTCGGGTTGAAAATTGCATCTTTGTGTCTGAAAATTGCATGTGTACGTTTCATCCTTGTAAGTTGGATACAGAAATCTTTACATATGTAATATGTTTTGTCGGTACAGCTCCTAGCATGACGACAGATATGCTATTTTGGGGATTAGTTATTTGTTCTGTCATCATGGCGATAAGTATGTTCATAGCTTGCATCTGTGGTGCGATGGATTCCATGGAGAAAGAAACCGAACTCGTCAAGTACAGAAAAATGAAGCACAATAACGCCGATGGAGGTGGTAATCTGGTCCTTTGGGTGCGAGATGGTGGTAATGTAGCTTCCACTGCTCCCACAGCAAATATAATTGGAAGCGCGGTTAAACCAAGTTATGCTGGGAGTGGGCATCATCACCATTGTGGAGACAACGGTGGTGGAAACCAAAATAGGGCAGGATGGGGCTGTGATGGAGGATGCGGTGGTGGAAGATGAAGTGGCGGAGGAGGCGGTTAAACCAAGTTATGCTTCCCCTCAATTGGCAGTTAGGCTATCATTTGTTGATTTGTAAGGGGTTGTTCTCCAATGGATTTTATAAAGATTTTATAAAATCAAGCTCTTGATTTTATCCATTCGTGAAAAGATTTGATAAAATCTCACATTTTGGAGAACCCCCCTAAATATTACTCTCCAAACTTTTCATCTCCTTCAATAGATTGTAGTTTGCCATGTTCTTGTGTATGTGGTATATTTTTCCATGCTTGGTGTTTTTTTTTAGAACATCGAAAATGTCTCTACCATTGAAATATTTGCAAACTATGATACCGATCACACAATCATCTAATTTCTTTTTAATATTCTTTCAAATTGTAGAGCTTGAATTCTGAATGAAAACATGAACAACTAAGATCAATTACGTATAAATAACAGATTGGGCTAAAATTACATAAAGCTATTGTAATAATTATTTTAAAAGTATTGGACGGGTCTGATCATTTGTATGAGACCCCAAAATAGTCACATCATTAATTTCTGTTTGGAAATTGATGGGCCCAGACGGCGCGGGCCTAATTGAAAAAAATGTGTAAAGTTTGAATGTTCAGTTATCATTTAATGAAGTTTGGAGGTCTATGAGGTATTAAGGTCAAAGTTTGAAGGCTTTTTTAAAGTTTTCTCTTTTTTTTTTAGGGGTTTTACAAGATTTTGTTCAACTTTTAAAATAATTTTTTTTAAACTTTTGGGATCAGGCCAAAAAAAGTACTCCCTCCGTTCCAAAATGTTTGCCCCCTATGAAACTACGTGCAATTTTCAAACTAAAAAATAATGTATTTACCAAAATAATTTTCAAATTTTTTTGCACCATATTAAAGTTCTCAATGAGATCTATCAAACAAGATCCATATTGCTTAGA
>JAXBDA010009666.1:0-12047 GCA_036023075.1 Gaultheria prostrata
CCAGAGTTTGTAAAATTACACTAAGGACCCTAGAGTCGTGAAATTATGTTGGACACCCTTGTATTTACTTAAAATGACGTTGGTGACTATTACATTCTTTAAATTACGTTTTGACCCCAAAAGTTTAGTAAATTACATTTTGGCCCCTGTAGTTTGGATTTATTACGTTTAGACCCATGGATTTCAACTACTTGAATTTCGTGAACTTTTGAATCGAGATATTCGATTATGACCCATGTGTTATCGTTATCGCTTTGCTTCTTCTTTTAAGTGTACTTTCCATAAACATGTTGATTGTTAGATTGGACAAATAGGTTCCCAGGTTCGTACTTACGTAATAAGTCACATAGACGATTTTAAGGTAAAGGAAACCGAGAAGTAAGAAGAATGTGTGGTCAGCGGAGCCAAAGCCTGGTCAGCCGAAAGGTCCCAATTATCGGGTTAGCGGAACCAGAGCCTCGCCAACCGAAAAGTCCACCAGGAAATTAAGTCGTGGTCAGCGGAGCCAAAGCCTTGTCAGCCGAAAGGTCCCAATTATCAGGTCAGCGGAACCAGAGCCTCGCCAGCCGAAAAGTCCACTAGGAATTGTGTTTATCAGTTCTGAATTGGAGGGACGTTCTAAGGTTTATAATCTATGAGAACGCTTAAGTTAAAATGAAGATAAGGAAACCAGACGTTTGTTACTTATATATGCACTCCGTGATATGAACTGTTGAAATATGAACTGTTGATGATTTGTAATGTAAGGGTTAGTGGGTAAGAGTTAGCTATTGAGTGATTTATCGCTCACGGTGTTACACTTTGTGTGACCCTGGTATAATACCATAATGTTGCTTCGCGACTCGGACGTATTATGTCATACTATGATCAAGCAGGTACTGTTGGTGTCGAAGGAGACGGTTATTTCGGAGTCGAGGGTTTTCCGGCAGACCAGGCTCATGAGGAGTTGTGAAATCCAGAGTTGAACCTTAATCTGTAGAACCCACCCCTTTATTTTTAAGGTTGGATTTATAATATTAATTTCTCAAACCGTACTAAGTATTTTGTAATGGGTTGCACTTCACGTTTTCCAACGTGCACTTTGATGGAAACTCGTTTTATTAAATTAGTCCTAATTAGTTACCTTAATTAATGCTCCCGAAAATCTGGGTCGTTACAGTTTCGCCAAGATTAATTAGTTGGGTTCATTTTTGTCTTTTTAAAAAATTTACTAGTTTCACCTTGAAATTTATTACTTTTTTCGCATTCTTGACAGAAATATAAAAGTAAAAGAATTGTGACAAAAAACTGAAAAAACGTTTATTGACGACAAAATAACTCAAACAACCAGTCCTTTTTTAAAAATGTTGTTTGAGTTATTTCTTTTCAAGTATATTTTGATCATAAGGTGAAAAATATCAATTAATGATGAAAATGAATTGTAATCTCAAAAAATCAAATTTATTTTTCCAAACTCTTCCGGCCCATAACAATCTCTTATATTTTGATTTCTCAAGAAGGGAAAAAAGAGATCTAATGTCCAACAAAACTATTTGGACATCTTCGGTTGTGTATGTGAATTTAGTGAGCAAAAAGGTGGAGAAATGATGAATTGTGTAAAAAAAAAAGTAAGCTCCAGTAACGGTAGATGTGGCTTGGGTGTGACTCGTTTGAATTATGGGTTAATAATTTTTAGCTTATGGTCAGAATATTTGACTTTTCATATCCAGCTCAGCGAGCCTCAAAAATAAAAAAGTATGTAAAGAACTTGAAAAAAAAAATCCCAAAAATTAAAACGAAACGTTTATGTATGTTTTGAATTTTTTTCTTTAATAAATTTTTTTTTTATCTTTTGCTCATAATTCTTTTACTTTTGATATTCTCTCATCAATGCAAATAAGAAAATAATAAATTTCGGGGCAAAGCTAATCAAAATTCATAAAAGACAATAAAAATCCCAATAGGGCCAATAGGCTAAATTATCTCGTAGATTGGTTGATTTGGCATTAATGGTTTTGAACATTTGGTGGTTTTTTTAGTAGTTTTACGTTTAAAAAAATATCTCAATTTTTTTTTTGGAAATAATTTTTTTAAAATTGTTTTCAAAAAAATAAATATGTCTAAAAAGTTATTTCAGAAATAATATTTTTTTAAAACTTTATTTGTTTAAAAAATTATTTTGGAAATAATATATTTTTGCAGAAACTTTATTTTTAACTTTTTAAAAAGAAATTATTTTCGAGAATTGTTTTCTGAATTTTTTGGAAATTTTGATTATGATTGTTTGAAAATGTATTTTCGAAATTTTTTTTTCTAAGTAAATCTTTTTCGAAACTATTTTGGTTTTTCCAAAACTGTTTTCAAAAAAAATAATTTAGAAGTTTTTCTTTTAAAAAAATTAATTATTTTTTTAAAGAAACTTTTTTATAACCCTTTTCTTTTTCAAAAAAAGACTTGTTTTGATAAATGAAAAAAATTATCCCATAAATAATCGCACGCGAATCAAAAAACCATTATTTTTTATGTACTCGTTTCGTTGACTGGACAAAATATCTGTCATTTTCTCTCTCATTCGAAAAAAATTCGAGACGTGGTCGCCAATGGTGATAATGAGGTATGAGAGATGAGGGAAGTAAGAGAGGAAAGAGGAGATCTAGAGAGAGGGGTCAAAATTGAGGAAAAAAATATTTTAGGGGTAAAATTTGAATCAATTCTAAGGGGAAAAAATGTGATTAATTGACTGATTCCGTTTGATTCTTAACGAAAGTTGACGGTGGGGTGTAATTGATGACATTTTGAATAGTCCAGGTGTTTATTTGACAATAGTAAAAGGTCAGGTACCTATTTCGAATCCAGACCAATGAATTAAAATCATCTTATTTTTCAATTCAGACCGGTTGGCTTAAATGATTTGAGAGATTTGGTGAAGCCAAAGTAGAGTTCAAATTTCACAGTATAATTGACGTTACTCAAACAGTTCTTTTTTTTTTTTAATCTTTTTTCATATCAAAAAACATTTACTGAGACCTCCCTCTTTAAAGTCTAACTTCATCAAAGAAAAATCTAAGAAAAATGGTTGAAAATAAAAAGTTCAAAATGTCTCCCTTTATGACATTAAGATTGCCGGACTAGTTTGATCAGACCTCAGATGAACATCATTTAATACGTCTAGCAGTTCATTATACAAATGCTAGTTTGGAAGGGGCAATCAATTTACAATTCAAATGCTAAAGAATTTTATAAAAGAAAGCAACGATTGCCTTCTTAATTTGCTAAGCTAGTAGTAATAGTAGTCATTTGTACACCCTCCAAACAAGCTTCGGGAACTCACTTCCAGAGAAAGTCCGAAAAGATTGAAACAAAGAATAATGTTGGACATAACGTCACCACAGCTACGATTCCTTCTTCTTGATCCGGTATGGGTATTTCTGGTATATTGAAATGCTAGTCACCACAAGTGGAAAAGCCACAAGGCAGTATGGTGAAGGTGGTTTTCCATCAAACATAAATTGCAGCAAGGCTGTGACAAGAAGCGCGGAAACAATGACAAATCCCTGCACGCATTTAGAAATATAGTCAATAAATCCAATAACCGTCGCAGCAGTAATGTCAAATGTGAAGTCTGAACATAGTGGATGCCGGAAGGATCTAAATTGACACAATGCAGTAAGGCCATCGTCAAACATGACCTCATACCCATGTAGCTAGATGCAGAATACTGCAATATTTTCAAGCAATTTTTTCCCAAATTTCTGGCAGATTATCCATTGATGGATTCAATGGCCAGAACCAGAAGATCTATATCAAACTCTTCAAAAAGAATAGTCAGACTACGGTAACTACACGTACAGCATTTTGGACAGCACATCCGAGCAGCTTAACTTATCTGAGACTTAAATGGATGGCTCCAATCTATGAGACTCAAAAGTGCTTAATTAAGAGACTTGGATTTTGCAGTTTGATTTCCTAATAATAAATTTATGATAGAGATAAGTTCTGTTCTCCATTCTTGAACTAATTATGTATTCCAACCTAGCCAATAATCTATGCTTAAATTGAGTCAGACTTACCTTTCGGACTCCACCAGCATAGGATGTAACCAGGCCAACAAGAATTCCGCCAACAGCATTGACTGTAACAGGAATCTGAACAGAATAAAATCAACGTGTTTAAATTACTGAAATACTGCCTGGCGCGAAGTACAAAATGACAGCATCAAAAGTGTTTTTTACAACGGCAAATCAGACTTTTTTTAACAGTCGCAACCCCCAAAAAGAAGGGACGGGGGAAGAAATTTTTGTACTGCGCAACATGTACAAGCATCTATTATTCAGCAAAACTACAGTGCTTCAAGCCTTCAAGTATCCACTTAGAGAGAAATTTTCCACAAGTAATAAGCCTTATATAATGAGAAAAGAATCTGGAAATTCTGAGATGGAAGCTCAGCAATATGTGGTGCCTAAAACCAAGGGTCATATCTAAATCAGGACATAGAATGCTAACATCACTAAGGGAGGATTTAATTACACAGTACACGAGGGTGATGTATGGCGATCACCTATACTTTCTGCTGCAGATTGAAATCTACAAACAGGAGGGAGATGTATGGGGATCTCCAGGTTAATAGAGCACCTACATATACCGTTCGTGTGTCCATTACTGTTGATGCACCAAATGCAAATTACCCCCTTGATGTTCAAAAGCATTAAATATTGTCTAAGATCATTACCATAGTTAGTGGGGTCCAACCATGGAAAAATCCATGTTGTCTGATGGCTTCCCCATCTGGAGACTTTAAGGTACTAGCCAGCAGGCACAGGCTTCCAATTACAGACATTTCCACAGTCATCAAGTAGGAGGAGTGTTTCTTAACCTGGAAAAAGAAAACGAATGTGTGATGGGTATAAGACGTTGTAATACAATACACTAAATCACAATTACAGACTTAAGACAAACCTGCGAAGCCCACTGACACAGAGCTGAAGCCAGGCCGGATAGCACAGATGCCACCAAGATAGGAATTATTCCATGGAACAAAATCTGATCAGGGTCGCTACTAGTTGAACCTTTGCTAGAGCCTTCACCGATGCTCAGAAGAACAGCTGCCATTATCAACAAAAATAGGGCCCCAATTTGTTGAATTGATTGCTTATGCCTACAGAAAATAGACCCAAACAAATATATATATCAGAAACCTTAGAAGTCAATAGTCATATCAAAGTAATTACCATTAACACCATAGCAACGAATGGTTCATAATAATGGCCCATGTAAAACATTCATGGTAGGTTCGCTTTCAGTCTCACCAAACAAGCAGATCTAGCAAGTCTTGTTCAAGAAATTGATGTACTCTTATTAGACAATCAAGAGATGATTACAAGCAAAACCTTAACAAAGACTGTCATACTTCACTGGGAAAAAAAGTGATTGGAAGATCAGAAAAACTAATTGCAAAATGGAAAAGAATGACAGAGAGACATTGGAAATAAGCAAATGAAAAGGCCTTCTCCAACAGCAGATGACAGGCTATCAGGGGGAATAGAGGTTGCCATAAAGTTTTTGAGGTCTTGGGAAAAACAGCAATATGGTTGACAGGAAGGAAAGTTTCGTTTTCCAATGAAGCTATACCGACTCACAATCTGAAGCTGCTTCAGCCACCAAACAGATACGTTTGGTCAGACACGTTTTCAAATTGATGGGCCATTATTCACGACACTAACAATTCTTCTTTTTTCTGATTGATGATACGTTTGGTCAGACACGTTTTCAAATTGATGGGCCATTATTCACGACACTATCATCAATCAGAAAAAGAAGAATTGTTTCAACAGACTAAACCACTTGCAGCCAACATGCATATCGACAACAACCTACCCCAATATTATATACATGAAAAGAGCAGTGAAAAATAGTTTCGTCTGGTTCAGCATGCAGAATGAAAACGTTTGGTCAGACACGTTTTCAAATTGATGGGCCATTGTGAATACGACACTAGCATCAATCAGAAAAAAGAAGAATTGTTTCAACAGACTAAAAGGCAACATGCATATCGACAACAACCTACCCCAATATTATATACATGAAAAGAGCAGTGAAAAATAGTTTCGTCTGGTTCAGCATGCAGAATGTCAGCGAATCGAGGTTTTTGTATGAAATCTGAAGCAAACTATTTTGCAGCGCATATATAGCTGCGGGCAATCCTGATGCAGTTAGTGAACCAACTAAAGTCCAGTCCTTCAATGATCTCTTGAAACCACCTTCTCTAGCAATGAGTATAAGAGCACAAATAACCTGTAAACAAATGTAAAATAAATATCCTTGAATATGCGAGAGAGAAAACAGACAGGAGAGCAGGAGGAAAGATTAAGAAGAAACCTTTACAGCCTCACAAGCCAAAACAGATGAAGTCACAATAACTTCTCGTCTGCAGGAATCATAATAGTAGATAATTAGTTAATGAAAAGCTCTGTTCAAAAAAAATAAAGTTAATGAAAAGCAATGTATATGATGCATATCAGTGAGAAACTATATGCACCTCACCGTGCAAGGTAATGGAGAAAAGGTCTAAATCGACAAAGTTAACTAGTTTTCATCCTCTTTCTAATTTTATTTATCTTTTTCTTTTCCACTGTTAGGGGTGGGAAGGTGGGAAGAGGTTTCTCACAATGAACAAAAATAAAATGCCAGGAACAAAGTCAACTATTATATCTATCAAACAGATTGAACTAAGTAATTTTCAATGAAGTAAATGCGACAGTTGCCACTGTTATATACGAGAGTCAGAAGCAACTCAAAGCCTGTTGACAATAAGTGGAAAGGCTGGCAAGACTCATATACTAACTTGGGATGTGGTATTAAACAGATGAGGGACAAGCTCTACACTTGCCCACACATGCAAACCGAAATATGCACGTGAAGAATATACAGTAAGATAGAAGATCAGAGGAATTGACCCGAGATAACCACGCAACACCTAGGACACGAACAAACAGAGAACAAATAAACTTAGAGTTACAAGAATCCCGAAACCGTCTCCGACACCATGTGAAAGTATCCATCTCAAAATCAACCCGCAATGGGTGGCGAGGCGAAGGCCCATATGAACCATACATTTGTATCGAATGTCTAGCTCTGTTAAAAAAAAAGTTAATTTAAAGATAGACACTCTAACCGTTAAAGCCAACAGTTGTATCGAATGTCTAGCAATGTGAGATATAGTAACGTATTATGACATGCGAGTATGTGGGATAGGTATATCCTTGTCTGACAAACATTTTGCGCAATGATAAGTTGCCTTTTAGGCTGTGTTTGTTTGGGTTTGCAGAGGCCTTTGAGGATGGGAAAAGAAGGCAGAGGGGTAGAAATGGGACAAGAACATGAAATACATGACCGATTACCCAAAAAAAAAAATGTAACTCCATGACCCTATGCTTTTTTGCTTTCCCTTTGACAAACTCTAGATCCAAAACATGGCCTTCATTCATGACCACAAGAAGTGAAATTATCAGAAAACATATTAGTATATAGTCACAAAGCATAGATATCCATGTGTAACTTGTCATTCTTCCTGAATGCCTCACTTGTCATCCGGAAACTGCATTCATCCAATATGCAATATGCAGTTCTAGTCCATTTGTTGTACGACATTGTCCCACTTTCTGAACCTCTCGTCAAGCGCTGCTAGGAACACAACTTTAAAATACAACTCCGGACACAACTGTGTTCAGAGCCATTCGATGCAAGTGAGGCCAATACATGGAACGGCTACGAACAAAGTTTTGTTCTAGAGTTTTGTTCCAAGACTTATTGTATAGCGAGCCACATGAGCTATAAAGCCTAGTAAAACTAATCACCCATTTTCATGTATAAATCATCATTTCATACGTTAGGATTCAATTCACAAAAGCACCATGCCAAATTTCCACTAAAACCTCTCATGAACGATACTCAACGGCATGAGCTAAAACCTAGTTGAACTAATCAAACTATTCGTGACTAAATCATCATTTCCTACGCTGCACTTCAATTCACAAAAAACATGCTAGAACAGGAAAAATTAAGGGCAACAAACGAGCCGAGCCGAGCCAAACCAAGCTTTGAATTGTTTGAGCTTGGCTCGCTCAACACTAGTCGAGCCAAGCCCAAATAATCGAGCTCAAGCTCGGCTCATTCAGTACCGAGGTATTTGAGTTCATTTCGTGCACTAAACGAGCCTCTATGGAGCCACTATAAACAAGCGGAGCTTTTACATAATCGAAAAGATCAAATGGATTGATTACTGCCATTCCCATTCAAAATAAAAAAGATCACGTTATGGATGCAGGATAATAATTGAATTGAATTGGCGATTCAGATGCAATTTTACCTAATGCAGTGTTTGGAGATGAGCGGCTGAGCACCGTACTGAATGGTGAGCAACAAGGAGTAGAGCCAAACTTTCGAGCTTGGGGCCTGTGGGCTCGGGGTCGAGCCCTTGGGTTTGGTCGCCGCCATTGATGGACGACCTCGTCGATGGGTTTAGGCCTTTTTTTGTTCTTCCTTCCCCTGTTGTTCTTCACTTCTCCAATTTGCTTTTCTTCAGAGATTGTGGGAGATCATCTTGAATTCTTGATCGATGAAGACACAGTTTATTCCATGTTAAGCAAACTTGTTTTTATTACATATGACAACCTTCGAAATTAATAAAATTAGACTAGTGAAGCTTTGCCAAGTTTGTGAAATTGTGAGTAGAAAATTAATTTTTTAGATTTGTTTATCGTTTTATATTTATTTTTTTCAATTTTGATTAATATTTTCATACTTTTTCGATTTTCTTCGCCGGGACGAAAAATACTATGTAAAAATTTGACCTGAATCTTGTAACGATTAAGAGAAAACAATCAAATAGACCGTGCCAATAAGCTCCTAAAAAGTTAGTCTAAACTAACCCTTTGTTAGGCTATCAAGTTCTTTTTTGGCACGACCGGTCTAGGGTATTCGGACCAACTTATTCTCTATCTAGTTCTCAACGTAGAAAAAAACATAATTTGAATTATAACGCATCTATTAAGGAAACTATAAGTGTAAGATTTTCCCGACCTCTTCTTTTTTTCCTTCTTTGTCAATCGATAGGATGGGTCATTTATATCATGTATGAATGAGAAATGCCAGATGCACTATCTAATGTAATAACTAACGTACTAAATGTACATATGACATTCTTTTAGTGGATTAGTGCACCATATGTTGCATCATGTATTTATGTGATATTGACATGTGTACTTTTAATGTAATAGTTTGTAAGTTATTTAGTGCATGTAGCATTCCTCTATATAAATTACAAAGTCCAACCCACAGGAAACTACATCAATTATGTGCGATTCCATGAGATAATTAAGCCCAACAACTAAACCAACACAATAAATAAGCCCATCATAGATAAAGAACAAAGAAATAAAGGAAGAGCCCTTCAAAGGGAAGAAATTATCGATTTTTTGCCTCCAGCGAAATTCAACCCCTTGACCTCTCAATTAGGAGTGCACAAAAGCGGCCAACCGAGCAAGTTGATTTCCCAGTCTCTACTTGATTCGGTACTCTTTCTTCCCACCCTTCCCTTCCTTGTTCTCTCAATAATCTCCACCAATCCAAAAAATTTACGATGATTACAAATATAACTAGGTTTTCAAAATTACAATTTGAAACAGCGGAGTTTAAAATGTGTTTGGTAGCCAATGTTTGCAACTTATGGCCATAGTCTACTTCCTAATCACTTTTAGTACTAGTTACAATAAGAGATATCTATTCTAATATATAACGAGACTATAAAAGATACCGAAATTATTTGTAGTAAAAATTCTATCTATTTTAGCCGAATTGAACTTTCAGGTATAAAACTCGACTTGCTTACGCTAGGACTCTGATCAGGGTCGAGCAAAATTGATGTAGATCGCAAATAAACTGAATAAAGGACAAATTGCTACCGCAGTCTCTACACTTTTTCATTTGTGCCAGTTTGGCACGAAAAATATAACTGCATTGATTTTGCCCCTCAATTTTCAATGTCGACTCTATTGGTCTAAATGGTAAAGCGAGCTAACCGACTAAACGTCATGCATGCATACGAACATAAAAGGATTTTTCATTCCGTTTCTTGTTCCTCACTCGAATTAAATTAAAAGATGAAAGAAAAAAGTGGTAAATTATAATAAGGTTGGATAAATCGTGTTTTTGACTTTTTGGTCCTTATTTGAGTTATGGAACTTAGGGTTGACAAGTCCATGGTTTGAATTAAAGAATGGATGGTACTTTGCTCATCCAGAAATAATGAAATTCAGAAGTCAATGTACCAATCCATATTTATCCAAAGGACCAAAGCCATTTTTTTCAACCTTGCTAGCTTAGAAGGATAAGATTTGGATGCAAAATTTTGTATATTCAACGACTAAATGGGTTCATCAAGTACTTCGATTGTTACACTTCTTCTAAAACGTTGTTACTGTTGATAATGAATTCAACGACTAAATGGCGCCCAAAGTTTTGTACCTAGAACTTAGGACGAAGAAAATTTCTAAATCTTGATTTTGGATCAATATTCTAAAACTTGAGCAAACATACATAATAGTGCTAGCTCCAATAACTAGTGCCTCGTTTTGACAAAAGAGAATAAACTAGCTCATTCCAATTGAAGATTAGCGATACGGACATAATAGATGTCCAAATATACATTCAAGTATAAATGTGCCTAGAATCGTTTGATGTACGTATTAGTGATCAGTTGGACAAATATACATTCAAGTATAATAGATGTCCATTACGTTTCATTGGTCAGTTGGACAAATAATCTCAGAAAACTTGAAAGGGAGGCCGACCGGTGGTATTAGTGATCTCCCGAAACTCGAGTTATCGAATGGCCGGGGGTATGGTATTACTAATTTCCGCCAATGGAATTCTTAATTTTTGGGTTACCTATTCCCTTGCAATCATATAGAGGAGTCTGCATAATGTGGCGGGCATGATTTTGGTAAATGTATGAAAGGTGAGTTGGTGCTGAAAGAGCAATTCTGTTAATAGTGTAGGTAGATGGAATACTTGGTTCTTGTTGGATTTAAGTCACGAAAATTGGATAGAGAGGCATTGGGACTTGCAATTTAGGACCGAGGAATTATTATTTAGTCCTTATCGTTAGATTCTTTCTTTCTACATTCAACGGCCAGAAATGACATTTCACCTTTTATCTCTTTGAATCCTAGACAGATCAAACGTAATAACACTAATTTAATTAATGGTTACTACATACAAAATCTCAATTATCATTTTGGAGATCTCAAATGTTTTCTATTTCTTTATCTTTAGTTTTAGTTTTTTGAATCTTTTAAAAAAAATATTTCGTCAATTAAATTTGTCTTATGTTCTTGGATGAGTTGACTAAGCTAACCTTCACTTGGCAAGGAAAATAAGCCCAGTCCTCTATCTCAATACACAATACAGTAATTTTACAGTTCTTTCACTATCTTGGGGTACCACGTGGAAGCGTCCTAAGAGCACCCAATATTTTAATCTCTCAATTTTGTTTCATGGTTTTATTATAGCATTGTCCGACAAAGACAACATTTGTATTCACTTTCCATGATTATTCTCAAATATGTTATGAATTGGGACAACTTTGACCAAAAAGTGTGACATATTTTCGATAGGAACGTCATGAGAATGCAAATAATTATTTCAACAACTTATTCTGCAAATAGTTATTTCAACAATTTGAGCATCTCATTGTGTACGAATTACGTCAACACCCAATACTAGTATTCGAGTCGCATCACCGGAGTCTCGTTTTTCTTTCTCAATTCTCTAAGCAACCAAATAAAAAACTCGCAACTTATGATTTATTAAAGTTACCATTTTAATAAAATACTCCCTCCGTCCCTTTTTAAGTGTGTTACCTGGGAATTCCAACTATTTTTCTCTTTTACAACTTTTACATCTACTTTCCATTACTTACCCTTATCAATATAATAATACCCACTAACTTTTTAAAAATGAATCTACTTTTAAGGGCAAAATAGGAAATGTACCCACTAACTTTTCAAAAC
>JAXBDA010009667.1:0-12047 GCA_036023075.1 Gaultheria prostrata
TTTTGTTGTTGGCTGGGATTTAATCGGATTCAAAGTCGATCTCCTGGGCTTTCCACTCCGATGACAACCATAAGTTATATTAGACTTTATCCCATCCTCACGCTTCTTAGAGCTTCTTGTCATTGACTCGAAACCTTTTGCTTTCGCATAATTAGCGTAACATTCACGAACTTCATTTTCAGAATTGAATATTGTTCCAACCTTAGGTTCCAATACATCAATGATGCTGTAAACAAAAAAATCAACATTAAAAGAAAATGGTAAACCAATGGAATTGGTCATCAATGCAAATATTTGTAGGCAAAAAATTGGTAGGCAAAAAAAGAAGAAAAAACAATTCAAGGTAATAAGAAACTGTGTTGGAATTGTTCAACAATGCAAATATTTGTTTATCAATGCTATCCCTTACCTAGCCATTGAAATTGTAGTATTTTATTTGAAGCCCTCTTATCTTATCTTTCATGGGAAAGTTGTTTATTGTATTTTGATGGTGGGAATAAAAAAAAACACACACAAAACTCCACTACCCCACTGTATATTAATTATTACCGTACACCCTTTTGTCATTCATACACATATACCACTGGTGGGGGAGACCCAGTTGGGCTCAATTCCAAGTGTTGAAACTTCAAAATTTCCTAAAATTTTGACTTAATGAATGCCGAATGGAGACAGCGGGCTCAATTCCCCACGTCTCCTTCCTCTACTCTCTGTTTTCTCCTTTTCTTACTCTTTCCCCACATTCCACAATGCTATACAAAATACAAACATATACTTATATCCACCTACTTACACCAGCCATTGAACACAGGGAAATTTTTTGTTGAACACATCCACCAAGTTTTGCAACCTAATAAATACCCATCGTAATTTCTTACTCATTTCATGTATTTCGAAAATCAAATGCCTATATAAGGAGAGGGATGTAATAGAGAGAAACATGTGAGAGAAGAGATCGTCGGTGGTGTCGTCCGTTGGTGGTGGAGGTGGTGGAGTCCGATCGTCCATCGGTGGGTGGAACTGGTGGTGGAGGGGGCGGTGATACAGGGGTGGAGTGAGAGAGAGAGAGAGACAGAAAGGTAGAGGGAAGTGTGGAGAGAGAGAGGATTTAGTGGGGTCTGATTTCCCGCTGATTTGGGCCCAAATTTTTTGTCAAATTTTGAAATGGCTCCCTGGGACCCACCTTTACACGTTGGATTAGTGGCTCGGTCGGTGCAAGGATTAGTACGTATAGCAAAATTCGGAAAAATGAGTTTTTGGTTTTTTGGGATTAGAGAAGATAAATAAAAAGTAGGGGGAGAGAAGCTTTTTGATTCTCATTTTTCACTTTTTTCATTTTGATTAATAAAAAGATTTACAGAATATATTATGTACATATTTACCAAACACTAATTCTATTTCAAAATACATTCTGCACATATCTCCCAAACACTTTACAAATGTATAATATATTCTGGTCATAATCTAAAAATCCAAAAATGTAGTATAAAGCAAAATGCAAAAAGTTAAAAAAAACGAGGCTCCTAAACACCCCCTAATCCGGATGAAATAATTTTCCAGGGAATGGCCGCTTCAAATTTTTTCTTCCAATACTTTTGAAATACTATAATTTGCACCATCTCTCCTAAAATCAATTGGTGGTAGAGAGAGTTTCAATTAAGCATTTCATGACATTCGATATCGCATCTGCAAGTCTGTTTTTAGAGACGTCGCAGAGTTTTTAGAGACGTCGCAGAGAGTGGCATTTTGTAACCAAATCCATGGGGAAACTTCGGGCCCAACAATCCCTCCCTCAAGATGACGCTCTCGCGACTCAAACCCATGACCTCCTGGCTCAGATAACACTTGTTGGACCGCTTTTCCACCATCTCTCCTAAAACCAATTAGTATTAGGAAGGTTCCATTTAAATCTTTTATGACATTCGACATAGCACCCGCAAATCTATTTTTAGAGCGGTCATAGGGAGTGACATTATCAAACCAAATTCACGGGGACACTTCGGACCCAACCACCTGGGATTCTGACAGCCCCCATTGGGATTCAAGGATTTGGTAACAAAAGCATTGGCCTGGGATCCTGACAGCCCCCATTGGGATTCAAGGATTTGGTAACAAAAGAGAAGATAATCTCACCACATCCTTGGATATATGTAAGAAAGAATGAGAAATGTGTAAATATGATTCTTTTCATTAAGTCACGAGGCCTGGTACAATACATGAAAAAAGAATATGAAAGTTAACATGAAAACGCATCCGACGGTTGAGATCATTGCTCCAAACGGACAGTTGTCGAATGCCTTTTCATGTTCCCTTTCATATACCAAACACTTTCCCATAGTCACATAATCCAAATGGGGTGTTAGGTTTCACTTTAGACTTTCCAATACACAGCACAACCCTTGTATGGAATTCTAAGACACACCAATTGATCATCAAATATTGGAAGATAGAGAGAAATTAAGGTGCAGTAGCAGCCGCCACTTCCAGCCACCATACTCATCCCGCTTGCCCCTAGCCATTGCCATCACACCTTGGGGCTTGTTCCGACCACCCCATCCTCTAACTGCGCGAGCCAACTAGGGCTCCGGTAGGTGACCTCAGGTACGTGCCACCTCCGCTCCCAATTTCAAGCAAAATTCCTATCGCGGTTTTGACGTGCCGGTCCAGAAAAGTGGAACTATTTCCCACGGCATCCAGCTCCATTCTAAAATGTTACCTGTAAGTTGCAGCAAATATTTATTTCTAAAAGTAGCCCTCCCTTCATTCGCTACTCCATGAAACCACCGTCACACTTCCCTCCACATGAAACCACTACCACACCTCCCCCTCCACCTTATTCTGGTTTAGGTTTGATAATATAAAAATAGTGAGAGTTATTTAGAAAGTTGTATGTACAATATTTACTTTCAAATTAGGAATTTTAATGAGATACGCTAATAACAATTGAGCATGTTCAAATCACGTGCTGTTTTATAGTCATTCTAAATTCTGCAAATGTTTAGAGGGTCGTTGGAGACAGTTTCACACTTACAAGAATTGGGGACATATATACAAGTTTTGAGCTAAGATAATACAAAAAATTTCTTATAGGTCACTTCTTATGGAGGATGATCAAATAAGGACTCCCTTACGGATTTTTTCCGTAAGAACCACCCCTTTTTTGACTTTCCAGACCAAATTTTGACAATCCGAACCACTCAATATGTTAAAAACGTGTTTTTCAAGGCCAACGCCAGCAATCGCCAAAAAAAAAAATACCCGAAAGGGCTTCATCCAAGAAGTTTTTCATAATAACCGTACATATATAGTTTCTCGAAAAATGCTCGAATGAAGCCCTTCCGGGTATTTTTTTTGGCGATTCCTCGCTGTAGCCCTTAAAAACATGTTTTAAACACGTTGAGCGGTTTTGATTGTCGAGATTCGACCCCAATCCATGAGGTCCTCACAGAATTTCCGTGAGGGAGTCCTTATTAGATCATCCTCCCACTTCTTATAGCCTTATAAGTCAATGTCCAATTTTTAAATTTTCTCCGTGCCAATCGATCTCAGGTGCTCTTTGGTTGAAATTCTTTCCTATAATGTGGATCATCTTAGCTTTGGTCAGGAACATATAATGTACCCCCTTAAGTGATACAGAGTATTTTTTAAAAATCTCCCTATCAACCGAATAGACTTCAGTGATCTATTTTTTTCTAAATCATAGTTTCCTTTATTTATTTATTTATGATGCTAGCATGTTAGGGGTACATCACTCATATGCACACTAAATTCACACTAAGCTAATGTGGCGGATGATAAGAAACCCAATGGATTTTCTGCTATCAAAGAAACCGAAAGGGGTCTATCTAAAAAAATGGGTTTCTCCTCATCCACCACAACAGCTTGACGTGTATTTGGTGTACACGAATGGTGTACTCATAGCATTTTTCGTTCTTAACTGTGGTGGTAGCAGATGTTAATAGAGTTCATAGAGAAATTTCAGAGTCTATCTCCCATCTCTACCCTCCACGTTACGGCCTCATGTAGACCAAAAAGTTAAAAGAAAACTATTGTCACAAAACAATTCTTCTTAATTTATTGATTGGAGGAGAAATTTAATTAACTCGAGTAAATAAATTGCAAGTTGAAAGGTTTCATAGTCAATGTGTTACATACTGATAAGATTAGTATAAAATACTACCCGAAGCAATGATATGCTCTCCCAAACTCAATGCACGAAACCAACAACATCCAATAAATACAAAATACAATCAAAAAAACCCTCAATAGAACAGAGTACTATATATTTCTACCCAATTTTCCAATAACACCACAATACAACAACGGTTAAACTCCATTATGGCAACTCAATAAATCATTGACAACTGAAAGCACCTAAAGAGCGTCCTAAAAAACTAGCGATCACCCGATGAGTTTTCTTGATAACTCCCAATTTGATTGAGTAGAAGGAAAAAACCACTTGATTATTTTATAACCACAAGCTCCACAATTCTCCAACATAGCTAAGCCCTTTCAATGTTCACAATTCCTAGGTAATATGCTAAGCAGGTAATTGTACAAAACTAAGCGAAATATTCAATTTCCTGATAGTTTTGCTAGGAATTCGAGTCTAATCTTCTGGAGTAATGCAAGAGCATCTTTCATGTTGATCCTGTTCTCTGGTGATTCTGCAGTGCAATTCAATGCCAATTCAAAGATGGAGGACACACAACTGACCTCTGCAAAGAAGTGTTCTTCCTCTCTCCTTATTAATCTTGAATCTATAGCCTGAGTGACACCATTAACTAGTGCCTCACTCACCCAACGACTCAGGCTCAAATCCGAATTAAACATTTCATCAGTTGGTTTTTTCCTTGTGAAAATTTCCATCATCATAATACCAAAACTGTAAACATCGCAATTTGTGGTTACTAATCCTTCCTGTCCATATTCTGCACGCAACAACAATAATCATTACGTCAAAATTATACCCCCCTTCGTCCCTTTTTTAGTGTGTTGCTTCGTAAATTCAACTTATTAAAGAAATATCAACGTTACACCTTTCACATCGACTTTTACCTCCATTTTATACTTTTTGCATCAACTTTTACCTCCACTTTCCAAAATTATACCTATTTACTCTTTACCCACGAACTTTTCAAAAAGGCAAAATAATAGTTGTACAAATTTTTACCCTTAACTTTTCAAAAGACACTTATTAAGGGACAACCCAAAATGGAAAAGTCGACAATAAAAAAGGGACGGAGGGAGTATAATGGGAGTGTTTGTGATAGTTATCAGAAAATGTTATAGATAATAATAACTTGAAATTTTGCTTTAGGTTTATAGATTTTGGATTCTAGTAGAAGTGGATAAACATGTTAACAAAAACCGTGAATTATGATTAATCTTGTGCAAAAGCTGGTAGACTTTTAACATAAAATTAGAGAATTAATTTTCAAATTACCTTTTTTTTTTCTAAAATATAGTCGGAAAAACATCCTAACCCTTTTCATATTCAAAGAAATTCATTAATAGAAAATTTGAGAAATGCTAACAACTACTGTTAAAAGCTAAAATGTCATCAAATGTTTCCTGAGCAAGTGAGGGGGCCGGTTGGAATAATGGGAAAGAGTTTTATAAATGAAGGAAAAAAACACTTAAAGTAATGTTTGTCCACTTGTCCCTACATTAAAAAAGGAAAAAACTAAATGCAAGGTAATAAGCTAAAAGATAGGAGTAAGAGAATAACCTGGAGCAATATATCCGATTGTTGCAAGAGTATTCGTTCGCAAAAAATTATCCCCATCTCTTAAGAATTTTGAAATGCCGAAGTCACTAACATGTGCAACCATATCTTCGTCTAGCAGAACATTGCTCGGCTTCAAATCACAGTGAACCACCGGAATTGAGTAACCACAATGGAGATAATCCAATGCATGTGCCACATCTACCACAATGTCTAACCTCTGTTGAAAATCTAAGAAGCTGTTGAAGGAGTACAACCAATTCTCAAGGCTTCCATTTGGCATGTACTCAAGTACTAAGGCTTTGAAATCAAGATTGGAGCAACTACTAACAACCTTGGTGATGTTTCGATGGAGAAGGTTGCGCAACATGTCACATTCAGTGTCAAAACTTCTGAATGCACCTTCGAGTTGCAAATTGAATACCTTTATGGCCAAAATCGTCCCGTCAATGAGTACACCTTTGTAAACTGAACTGAAGCTCCCAGTGCCAAGTAAGGTGCTTTGATCGAATGCATTAGTCGCTCGTACAAGTTCATGGTATGCAATTCTTCTGTGTGCTATTGGTGTTAACTCGTCACTTGGAGTGAGAATCTGATTCTTCCTTCGGCGTTTAAGCAACACATATGAAGAGATTATGAAAAGAATGACAGCTACAATTGCCACGGAAACAAACACAAACATGAGCACTTTTTTAGTACGTGAACGTTGAGGAGAACCATCACGGCACGGCAGGACTTGGAAACGGGAAGCACCACATAACGCTTCGTTCGACATGAAAAACATGCTTGTAAAATTCTGGAAAGGTCCCCCACTGGGAATTTCTCCGCTCAATCGATTGAAAGACACGTTGAAATACTTGAGGTGTGAGAGCGCCTCTAGCGACATAGGAATCACTCCAGAGAGATTGTTATGGGATACGTCTAAGAATTCCATGCTTATCAACTTTTGAAATGAGTCAGGAATAGAACCTTCAAATCTGTTATGTGCCAAAGAAAGATAGATCAAGGTTTGTATACCTCCAATTGTGCTAGGAATTTCATTGTACAATTGATTCATGGACAAATCGATTCGAATAACAGCACGTAAATTCCCAATTTCTTGAGGAATAAAACCACTGAATGAATTTGAGGACAAGTCGAACACCAAGAGATCTTTCAGACTCCACAGGCTTGGAGGTATGTTGGACGTTAGCTTGTTGGAACTTAGACTAAGGTTTATTAAGGTAGAAATATTACCCAAACAGGACGGAACTGAACCGGAAATTTCGTTGCTATTCAAAGACAAGACGACCAAATTCTGTAAGTGGCAGAGATCATCCGGAATGCTTCCATTGAGTTTATTATTCGAAAGGAAAATGCCTTGAAGATTTTTTATTCCCCGGACAAATGTCGGAAGGGATCCAGAGAGGTCATTGCCATAAAGACTTAAATACACCAAACTGCTTAGATTGCTGATTTCAGGAGGAATATTTCCCATGAATCCACATTTATCTGCGGCAAATGTTTCAAGTGAAGTGGATAGATTCCCAACGGAAGCTGGGATGGTGGTATTGAATGGGTTACTTTCTATGCTAAGTACTCTTAAAAGCCTACAACTTGTCAAGGAAGTGATGAAACCCAATTCTGGTTCACTGCTGAAATTGTTTCCATCGATGTCGAGGCTGGTGAGTTGAGAAGCATTGGAGATAGAGTCTGGGATTGTTCCAGTAAGTCCATTTCCCCCAAGAGAGAGAAATTGGAGATTGGGAAGCCGAAGTCCCAAAGTTGGTGGGAGATTGCCTTCAAGGTTACATTGCACAAGTGAAATGGTTGTCAAGGTTGAGAGGTTGAAGATATTTTCCGGAATGTGACCCGTAAAGCTATTGATGCTGAGACTTAAATACTCCAAGTTTGAAAGACTACCAAACTCTTCTGGTATTGTACCTGTTCAAAGCCGAAGCAAATTATTTACATGACACATGGTTGCTGAAACAAGTTAAATCAAAAGACATTACTTCAATGCTGCTGGAGGTACATGTGACGAAATGATCAAACAGAAAGAAAGAACAAGAGGAACTCATACAAAAATGAAATGTTCATCCTATCAAATTGTCAAATCTTTGATCTTTTTTTTGTCGTTCGTTATCTCTTTTCTGGAAGGCATTGTAGCTTAATATCTATTGTCAACTGCATACTAGATAAAGCATCAGAGTAAAATTTTCTCAAAAAATAATTAAAAAAATACAAGCTAAATAGTGATGTGTTCCAAGAACAAAAAGCAAATAGCAGATGCTTAGATTTGTAGGCATCATGAACGGTGGATTTTTGTAATCTTCAAAGAACTGCACTCTGAATACCGATAATTGCATGTAACATAGGTATTTACAACTTGGGGCAATGCAGCTTTTTAATTCAAGGCCTCGGAATTAATTGAGGTGTGTAAACTGCCCGAAAATCTGGTTATAAAAAAATGTAACAGAGGTTGGAACGTTATGGTTGTGTTTGAATCTTGAATTTGTTGGGAGATTTTTGATAAAAAAATATGGATAGGAAAGAAATATTTATTATCACATTTGTATATTTTTGGTTCCTTTTCTTTTGCCTCTATAGAGTTCCATTCACAAACTAATCTCATCGAGTAGAAAATCTAACGGGGCATGCTTATGACTACTAGATGTGTTGAGGACCTTGAGGTTTGAGTGGGACCCATAGCATGATTGGTAATGAATCATACTATGGTACATCTTTTCCTCATTCATGTCAGAGAACAAGCTTCAAGAATAAGTCAAAATTTTTTTTTTATACTGTTTGTGTCCCAAATTGCTAGACCCTTACAAAAAGTTGTGCAATTTTGAGATCAAACAATAAAACACTTCTGTATATTTTTGGTTCCTTTTTCTTTTGCCTTTGCACCATATTAAAGAACTCATTAAATACTTTAATTTGGTGTAAAAAATTTCAAAAAATGATGCAGATGAGTAATTTTATTTTTTTGTCTGAAATTACACGTCTTTTCGTAAGGGGTGTGCAATTCGGGACAGAGGGAGTAAAAAAAACCCTACAAAGCCGTGATAACAAATGAGAAATCCAAATTAGATTCGAAACAGAACATCAAAATTCAAAATTAACAATAAAAAAAAGATCCGGAAATCTTAACCACCATCCCAACTAAGCAAAAAAAAAAAAAAAAATAGAAACGGATAATACTTAGGACTTAAGCATCCCCAACAGTCTCAATAAATTTTGAGCTAATAATAGTAGTGAACAGTGCACATTTTATCTACTCACATCTCTTTCAAAACTCCAACAATCCTCTCTATTATCAGAGAGAGAGGGGATAAAATGGAAGTACCTGTAAAATTGTTTTCCATAAGATCAATTGCTGTAAGTGCAGTGCAGTTTCCAATGTCTCTAGGAATGTTTCCAGTCAATTTATTTCTCCCAATAAGAAGTTCTCTGAGCAATGGTCGTAGGCATATATTCCTTGGAAGACTTCCAGAGAAGTTATTTATTGGAAGGTTAATGCTTTCCAAAGAAGACATGTTAAAGAGAAAAGATGGGATGCGGCCTGTGAGGGCCGCGCTATGCAATGCTAGGAGCTGTAAGTTAACCAAATTCGCAAACTCGTGTGGAATTTCACCTGCAAGTTTTTGACAATTACTACTAAATCTCCAAATTAATATCTACATAGTACTGATGAACACAGACATGGTGGGGGATACGAACATGGATAAAGAACACGATAACTATGAAAAAAAAAAAACCCAGCACAGGACAAGGCAAGGGAGGGGGCAATTTTTTTTTTATTTTGAATAAGTCAAACCTACATTTTAACGATGAAAACAGTTATGACTCATATTATATGTATTATTGATCAATAATATATGCCTATAACCATACTACACTTTTGCCCCAAAACGTTTTAAAGACATTAGTATTTTGCTTCGAAAATGCTTTTAAATGTAACGAAATTACTCTGACCGTGTTTCCATGGGTTTCCAGCCACACAAATATTAATGTCTAATGGACGCTACATAGCATGTTCCCATGTGTTCTAGGCATGTTGTGCGCCCTCAGAGTGTTCGACGAGGATACGACAATCTCTATGGAGAGTCAGTGTTTCCTTAATCAACATTTTGGTTTTGAAAGCTTCCCAAGTGTAAACCCTTAAAAAAGGCAAGATCCTACAACGGCAATAAAAACTACAATTATCTGAAAGTTTGAAAAACTGTACCTTCCAAAGAGTTGTGACCAAGATATAACTCCGTAAGCTTAGTAAGGTTTCCAATCTCACTTGGTATGTGACCAGTGAATTGGTTAAACGACAACGACAAAATCTGAAGTTTAGAGCACTCTTGTAATCCGGGCGGAAATTGACCTTCTAATTCATTGTTTGATAGAGAAAGGACTTCGAGATTCAGAAGATGATTGCACACGTCTGCTGGAAGATTATCAGATAAACGATTACCCATAAATCTAAGATCTTCCAACGACGAAATGTTAAAGATTGTCCGCGGTATAGAGCCTGTAAATTGGTTAAATTCCATGTACAAAGTCTTTAGGCTTTGAAGGTTACCAAAGTCTTGTGGGACATAACCAGAAAAACTGTTGTTCGAAACGTCGAGGTACACAAGTTTAGGAAAGGCACCAAACCATTGTGGAATTTGCCCACTAAACTTGTTTGACCAGATATCGATGTGTTGCAATCGACGAAGATTAGCCAACTCTTTCGGAAGATCACCGTAGAAACTGTTATTGCCGATGTCTAGGCGGACAAGGAAAGAGAGGTTCCCCAAATGAGGAGGGATGGTGCCTCTTAGGCCCATGTTAGCAAGATCCAATGCTGCAACTCTACGGTGGAGTTTACCGCAGTTGATACCAACCCAATCACAGACTGAAGAAGGAGTTGTGGTGGTCCAATTGGTAGCTAGTATGTGGTCAGGGGGAAAAGTGATGGAGGTTTTGAAGGCAAGAAGAGCAGATTGATCAGTGGTGATATTTGGTGAGGTTCTGGATGAACATGTTGCTGGGAAGTTGGAAAGAAACAAAAAGGCAACAAAAATGTGAAAGAGATTAGTTCCATCCATTGAAATTGGAAAATCAAAGAAATTTGAGAAATTTTAGTGACAAAAGCAGGATAACAGACTCATAAATATAAGGAGGACTTGCATACCACTTGTAACATTGGACCCAGCACCAATGACTTAAGACTCCCTGTCTCCCCCAAGTCATTATTTAAAAAACCCTCCTTGCTAAAAGTTACTTTTGCCTAAAGATGCTAAAAGTCATTTTCTTTTGCATTAGCTAAAAGTTATTTTTGCTAAAAGTCATTTTTAATAACATAAATTGCACCAATTCCATCAAAAAAAGGGGGGGATTCAAAAAAAAAAAATACTAATGCGAAAATGAAGTACTAAAAGTCATAGGTGCTAAACACGGGAAACTCGATCATCTTAGATATTTCTAAACAGCAAATAGGGTAGGAGTTGACGTAGTGCTCTTTCAGATATGAGCATCTGAATTGTAGAGTTAGTACGTCAAGATTTGATAAAATCAACCCTTGAAATCAACCCTTGATTTTATCAAGTGAGGAAGAAATTTTGATAAAATCTCAGATTTTTGCACTAAAAAAGAAGAAAGCGGATAAAAAAAAACACATGAATAACTTTTTTTCTTTTTTAGTTTGGTTTTCATTTATTCGTTTTAGTTTCACTTATAGAACTTGCACAATTAGGCCAGGGGTGGTGGCATAGCTGATAAGCACACAAATATGTAATATTTGTGGGCTTAAATTCTCGAATTTGATCTATTTATTATATTTATTATTAATTTTTATAAGATATTGCGCGTAAGGTTTATTTTGAGTGTTTCAGGACAAAACAGTGTAAATATGGTACATTTGCTGCAGGGAACATGCATGAGCGAGCCACACCGGATCATTTTGCAATGACAAAAGTTGCTGTAAACTTTGATGAAATAAAATAAGGAATAAAAAAGTAAAAGTGTAAAAGTGGGTTATAATGCTGTCGGGGAGAAATGAATTGGAAAGTATTTGAGAGCGCGGTTGATACCAGATTATGTCCTACGGATGCTTGCCAAAGTCAATAAATTACAAGAGCTATACCGTTTAATTCCCGGTATTAAAATAATAAATTTGTCAGTTCCGGCACTTCAATCGGATTCCGTTTTGAACATCAGTCGAGAGCATTGCGGACCCAATGAAGCATTCTTTTCCTTGGCTCCATGTGCTGCCGTGCACTTTCCAAATAAAAAATGGGAAATAGAATGATGGGCATATTTATTTGCATGTCAGTGAGATTCCTCCCATTCGGCTCCCTCA
>JAXBDA010009668.1:0-12046 GCA_036023075.1 Gaultheria prostrata
TCATTATAATAGCAATAAATACATAAAATTTATCAAAAATACAGTAAAATACATAAAAATAATAAAACTATATTAAAAGTGAAATAAAAATATTTCGGAAAAAATTAAAATAATTATTTATTTAAGAAATTTTTTAAAAATGAAGAGACGACAAATTATGGAAACTTTGAATGGAGAGTAGTTTTTTTTTTGGTTGAATGGATAGTAGATAATGGTTGAATGATGAATGGTTGGTGGATTGGTAGATAGGAAATTGAATGGTGGTTATGTGGTTGAATGGTTGATAAAAATGTTCCTATAAATACACAACTTACTAATTTGGTTTAATAAGCAATTTTTCTAGGTTAAATTCCATGGAGACCCCCTCATCTATTCCCATTTTCCATGGACACCCCCTAACCTTTAAAAGCGTCCAAACTCACGCCCTCATCTATGCGAAATGCAAAAAACCCCTTACTCCGTTAACGGAAATAAGAAAATGACATGTTTAACCTTGTAAAAAATTTCTGATTTAAAAACAACCTCTTCTACAAAAATATTTTACTACAAAAGATTAAAATAAAATACTAGAAGAAGTAGACCCAAATCAATGAAAACTTTAAAAAAAAATATATATATATATATATATATATCCTAAAAGATCGAGAAAAAGGATTGCTAAGATATACTCCATTACCTGCAATTCCACCCACTAAATCGAATATACAAACAATAGTACAACATGGCTCCGAAGGAAAATTGTTTTGATTTTGATGCCATAGTCCACCTGGTTTCCAAAAGGTAAACAAATTGATTGTTCAAATAAATATGGGGTTTGGTTGCAGCAGGGATGCCGGTCATAGAGGGAGCGGTATGAACATATTGCAATCATCGGATCGGGGAATGAAGACTTTTAAAGAAAACTCCATCATTTATTTCAAGCCGCCGCCAATTGAGGGTGAAGAAATAGCTGCAGTCGAAGAGAGGGTTAGGGACTGATTTAAAGGCGAAGTTGAGGTGGCTGATGAAGCTATTGGAAGAGGTAGTTAACAGGCCGCCGCCGCCGCCACCGCCACCTGCGTCAAGGGTTTGGGTTAAGGGTAGACGGATAGGGTTTGGGTTGCGGCAGTGGAGGAGAGAGAAGATGATCGGTGGAGGGAGCGGAGAATGAGGCTGTAGATAGTCATAGTTTTGAGAGAGGGAGAGAGAGAGAGAGAGAGAGAGAGATGGGAAAAAAATGACAGTATTACTAACAAGGGAGGGAGAAGAGGTTATTTTTTAACTCTGAAATTTTTTACGAGGGTAAACTTGTCATTTTCTTATTTTCGTTAACGGAGTAAGGGGTTTTTTGCATTTCGCATAGATGAGGGGGTGAGTTTGGACGCTTTTAAAGGTTAGGGGGTGTCCATGGAAAATGGGAATAAATGAGGGGGTCTCCATGGAATTTAACCATTTTTCTATCCCAAGAACAAATTTTATATTTTCGTTTGTTAAATGGTTGGAATGGCACGCCGGGCTTGGAGCGAGGTGGAGGAGGAAACTTTGCTCCAATACCTTACTTCCCTTGTAGATGAGGGTGTTTGGCAAGGTGATCGCGGATTTCGTCCTGCCTATTCGGAAGTGTTGAAAAATCAGATGCAAGCTTTTTTCCCTAAATGTGGTATCACAAGATATCATATTGAAGCGAAGATTAAGGGTTGGGTACGGATTTATCGCTCTCTCAATCAGCTACTTCAACTTGATGGCTTTGAATGGGATGAAAGTGAAAATAGATTGGTGGTTGAAAACGGTCAAGTTTGGAATGAATTTGTCCAAGTAAGAATTCAGCAATATGCGTAAATTTGATATAAACTCTTGTTTATTAATAAAAGTTTTTGTGTTTTGTCATGTTTTTTTTATATAGGGTCATCGAGGATTTGCAAATTGGAATGGTAAAAAATTTCCATACTACAATCAATGGCGCTATTGCTTCACACCTCAAAGATGAAGATTGAGTCAAAGTTGGAAGTTTGCCGAAAAAATGTCTATTTAATAGTCTATGTTTGTTTGGGAGTCTTGTAATCTCAACTAAATTCTCATATTTAGGTGAGAAGCTATGTTTATTTTGTAATAATAAAGTCTTCATTTTGAATAAACTAAAATATTTGAAACAATTCAAGTGTACCATTTCATTCAGAATCGAAAAGAAGTGTGAATAAGAAGCAAGCTACAAAACCTAAACAGAAAATTACAACAAATGAACATTTTCCAACATTGCCATTGTAAGCACTAAATCGACATTGTTGATCTTCCATTGTAGCTACGGATGTTGAAGCACCGTCACTTTTTGGCTTTTTTTTAAACGGGCCGATTGCATGTCTTTCACCCGAAATGTCTCCACATGAAAATTTAGCAATGCTATTTCAGCTTCGTTCAATGAGTTGTACCTTTTCTTCAAGCTCCCCGAGTATCCAAACAAATTATTACAATACTTCAAACATGTCTATAACTCCAATGAAAATAATGAAAAACACTTGGTCTACACTCAATTGGCAATTGGTTGCCCATGAGCTAACCATTCGTTGTACATTTGGGTTGCCAAGTGATCTCTCATTTCGGACCATTCGGCTGTGGTCTCAACTTGTGTAATGTACTCTTCTGGTGGTACTTCATGTATGTGCTCCTGCTCCCACAACGTGTATTCATGTTCAACGGGGTCGACTGCCATTTCTCATTTAATCAAGTTGTGGAGAAGACAACATGCAGTCACGATGCGACATTGAGTCCTAATGGGGTAGTAAGAGTGGGATCTCAAAATCCCAAATCTCATCTTCAAGACCCCGAATACTCTTTCATGTTGAAGCACTCTTCTCGGCTTTGTGGCATGTGTCATTGCCTCCAAATGTTAATGTGGTATCTTTGACCCCTGTACGGTGCCAATAACCTCGGGCCATTAGGGGTGATTTGGCAAAAGAAAATAAACTTGTTTTTTGGTTTATTGGTTTATGTAGCAATAAACCAAAAAACTCCTTTTGTTCAAATTGTGGTTTATTCCATTGTTTAAAGAGAACTCATGTGATTTATTTGCCAAACCACTGTGGTTTATTTAGTATATCCTGCATCAACAAGGTAGTAACGACCTACAAATGGGGTTAAATGCTTACGTGAGTAGGTTTGGTAAATTGTGGACATATATAGTGTAATGGAAACATTTTTAAAGCCACGTACCGTTTGGGATTTTCAACCCGTGAGGCCTCACGAGGGCGTTTCGGAGAACTCTCGAGTCTGTGGCAGACCCTTCCCAACTAGACAATGCGTATATGAATTGTAAGTTTCTACTAGCCACTCCTAATACATTTGTTGCGTAGTCACCCTTCCTTGACCTATACCGTGCCTTGTGTTTAGTTGGGGGGAGGACAAGTATGAATGTACCGTCTAAAGCCCCCAAACAATTCTACGACAAATGATGGAAACTGGTTAGTAGTAAAATTATCGTTAAAGTGAAGGAAGAATTCATGAAATTCAATAATGTACAACACGTGTACCTCAAACCACTTCCACCTAGCATCCGGCTCATTTGCGGGAACGGGTTGGGGATGATGCCACAAGACATCGTAAAGCCGCAACACTTTCAACAAAATGGCGTTGAAATGTCTACTAACTGTTTCCCCGGATCTCCAAAATTGGAAAGTGGTACGCCTATACTTCGTATGGTGCGAGAGGATCCACAAAAATATCACAACTTTCTCAACAACGGTCACATTCCTAGAGTCCTCTAGGCCTCTTTGCTTAACTAAAAGGCACAACTTCATAAACACATCCCTATTAACCCTTAATTGGTCGTGACAGTGTTGGTCACTCCCACGTACTAACCTATTAAGGTTCATCATTTGTTGTTGGTATATATTAGGTTGTTCAATAAGAGGAGGATTCCGCTCGCTCTGTCGAACCATTTCATCAATGCAGTCTGTAATTAACAAGTAAAGTTGGAAAAAACTATTCACAACTCTCATGAAACATATCACAGCTAACATTGCCTCACGGTTTGCCTTCTTTCGTCGTTCTCATTTCGTTAATCTAGCCATCTGTGTGTAAAATCGAATTAGGGCTAAAAAATTAGGGCAACATCATAGTAGGGTAAAACAAAATTAGGCCTCAGATTAGGGCAACATCAAAATCAGAAACTGCATAAAATTAGTGCTCACAAATTTAGGGCTCATATGAACTCTCATAAAATTAGGGCTCAGAAATTAGGGTTCAAATGCAATCTCATAAATTAGGGCTCATAAATTTAGGACTCAAATGCAATCTCATAGAATTAGGGCTCAGAATTTAGGACTCAAATGCAATCTCAGAAATTAGGGCTCAGAATTGTAATGCAATCTCATAAATTAGGGCAAAATCAAACCCTCTAATCCACCAGCCAAACAACAATTTTTTAGGGCAAATGACCTGACCGAACAGAGCAACAAATTAGGGCTACATGAACAATGTATTTGTTCACTGGAAACCAACAAATTAGGGAAAAAATTTGATCGGTTGAAACCCCTATATTAGGGCAACATCAAACCCAGAAATTAAACCCATCAAACATAGCCATCGCCACTGTGAACACCAACAAATTGGGCCAAAAAAAATTTCGATTCAAACCCAGAAATCATATGACAAGCAGATCTTTCAAACCCAAAAAAATTTTAGCCAAAAAATTGGTCGATATCACAACAACAGACAAGATCGAAGTCGTGTCAAGCATGTTTACCTCTCAAATACTCGAAATCAAAGATGAATAAGAGCGAAAATGGAGTCACAGAGGTCGATTTCACCAGCGACTTCCTCTTCTCTTCTCTCTTCTCCTCTCTTTGAAACCCTAGCCGCACAATGACAAAAACGAGCGGGATAACACAGATAAGAGAGAGGGTGGATTTGGAGGGGTATAATCATCCTCAAATCGCCCGGATTAGCTAACGACAGGGGTGAGGCCGTCGTTAGCAAATCCACCCGCAGGTGGATTGCTTCTCCCTACAGTGATTTAATCAGGGAGGAAGAAAACCCAGCCAAAGAGTGGATATGTGGTGGGTCCTCCTGGATATGTAAGACACCCGCATGTTATATCCACCCTCTTCTCCACTAGCCAAACACGGCCTTGAGGCAAACGCCAAAGGAATTGGTCCCGTGCTAAAAGAATTACGATTCTCGAACCAATACACAATATTACTATGTTCGTGGGATCTCTCGTTTGGACGAGAAATCCCTTGGTCCAAAATATCGGATCCAGTTGGTCTAGGTTCAAGAGTTTGTATAACTACATTTTGCCCTCTTGACTTATTACTCGTTTTTTCTACAGTTTTGACATTAGATTAAGTTTTATCGTGTATTTGGTCCTGCTTTTGATTGCTTAAAATTCTTTTGCTATTGGAGGATGATTATTTAAGCAAAAGCAATCAGTATGCCAGAATCTCTCATACTCTTGACTGCCAGTTCCCTACCCCAAACATTAAAATTATTGCCGATCAAAAAAAAATTATTGCCTAAAATTATAACTTAGGCAAGACCCAATTTAAAGCACATATGATGCACTAATAATCGAATAATTTCATAAGGATCCCTTTGCTTTCTGCTAGTAGTCCAGTTTGTAATGTATATCATGTTTTTTGGTTATGGTGCACTAAAAATTATACTCATCGGATATATATATATATATATATATATATATATATATATATAAGGGCTCCCTTACATAGTTTATGTAAGGGATTTTTCGTTCGAGATTGAATTTCAACGATCCAAGATGATCCGAACTGTTAGATGGGTTTAAAACATGTTTTTAAGGTCCAACGCGAGGATTCGTAAAAATAAAAAAATACCCGGAAGAGCTTGATCCAATCCGTTTTTGAAAAAACGCTATATATAACGTTTTTATCGAAAAAACTCGGATCAAGCCCTTCCGGGTATTTTATTTTTACGAATCCTCGCGTTGGACCTTGAAAACACATTCTAAACGAATCTAACGGTTTGGATCGTCGAAATTCAATCTCAAACGAAAAATCCCTTACATAAGCTATGTAAGTTATGTAAGGGAGCCCTTATAAGATCTTCTTCCTATATATATCCGAACCGTTAGATGTGTTTAAAACATGTTTTTAAGGTCCAACATGAGGATTCGTAAAAAAAAAAAATACCCGGAAGGGCATGATCCGAGCATTTTTTGATAAAAACCTATATGATAAAAACGTATCGAAAAATGCTTGGATCAAGCCCTTCCGGGTATTTGTTTTTATAAATCCACGCGTTGGACCTTAAAAACACATTCTAAACGCATCTAACGGTTCGGATTGTCGAAATTCAATCTTGAACGAAAAATCCCTTACATAAGCTATGTAAGGGAGCCCTTATAGGATCCAGACTGTATATGTATGTATATAATATCCAATAAGGGGTCCTTTATATACAATATTTTTTTGACAAATCCTTGCGTTGGACCTTAAAAACATGTTTTAAACACAACTAACGGTTCGGACTGCACCAATCCCGCATTCCCTGCCTTTACTCTGCTTTGTGCTTTGTACTTGGCTTTACCTTGATGTATCCTTTGTTGAGTTTTAATAAAAAATTATTGCCGATCAAAAAAAAATTCATTCCATTGATGAACATATGAAGGAAAAGGATCATATATTAAAATAAAAAAGTGACAAGTCATAATATTTTTGCATTAAACATCTAAATTCCAACATAATCAAAGGAATAACTAAATAACAAACTTTTCTTAATGTGTTTAACCCACACCCGCGACAAAACATCAAAGAATTTTTTTTTCAAAAAGTAGGAACTAGCAACATGATCTATAAGTAATATTATATGGTTCCTTTGGATTCGGTTTGGGTTTGGTCGAATACTTGGTAAGACCAAACCCAAATCGAAACCCATTGGGTATCATGTTTCGAAAACAAAACCCGCCTCATGGGTAGAAAAAAATAAAAATGAAACCGCCCCAACCATTGATTTCAAGTGCAATTGTCATCCCTAATAGCCAGTAGCCATAAGAAAATCTTCATTGTAAAACCCCAAATTCTCTTTCCACTCATCTAAATGGCAACCTCATGATGAAACTCACAATTTTCAAAACCGAGAATCTTCCTCGCCAAGTTTCCATGTTTCTGCACCGAATCAAACTTCTCTCAAATATCCATCAATTACAACAATAAACCGAAAACCAAAGCAGCAGAACAAAACTGTTGCTACAGATCAAACCCAAGCCAAAAAATAAAACCCTAGATCATAACCCAAAATTTATTGTGTGGCGGGCCTGTAACGCCCCAAAAATTCGGGAACGCTAATTATTATTACAATAAAGATAAAATACGATAAAAAGTCTAATTAACATGGCATCTACTGCGCCGAATTACATTATTATAATGAGGGTGGGGTCTATGACTTCTCCTAGCCCTCTGCCGGGTCATTCCCCATCTCGGGCAACTCCCGCTCCATAGCTCTGCTAGAAGTAGAACTCCTCATGTTCATCTCGGTATTCTGGCATAATACGTCAGAGTCGACAGGCAACATCGTGGTATTATGCCAGGGTTACACAAGTGCAACACCGTGAGCGAAATGCCCAGCAATAACTCTACCTAAAATCCCACTAGCAATTCTAGAACAATATATGAAGGTTCGAAAATAATGACAGGAGTTTAACATAAAACAGTTTTCGTGAATATATATGTGCCAGTGTCAGTGTAAAATATGCTTGTGCCAGTGTCGATACAAATCAGAGTAAACGTGGTGGTAACATGTGTCTCGTAACATTTCTCATTATCATCATAAGCATTCTTCTACAAATTTATTAAAGATGTGGACTGCTTCCGACATCCGGGCCTACAGTCATTTCACTCCACTCATATGGCATTACTTCTGACCACCGGGCCTACAATCCATCACTCGAAAGTTATTGGTCTGTTTCTGTCCTCATTTCAACTAACATTACCAACCTTTCCGCTCGAGATCCCGGTCGTCTTGTATCAAGGCGCACACTACAAGATATAAGGTTCGTCCATCCCGCGACTCACTCGAACATAGTCCCGGCCGTCTTATATCAAGGCACACACTTACAAGATATAAGGTCCATTCACAATGTGTTATGCAAGCTTAACCTTAACCACCAAGTTTTCTCCGCAAAGTTGGGGCAGCGCTCTCGCTACACTACCGTATTCATTTCCATTCTTTTCAAAAATCATTTCCATTGTCATCTCATTTCTTTTTCTCGTGTTACTATTCATCTCGATAATCGTGTCGTGTAAATCTCATACCGTGTCTTAAGTATGCAACGTGTCTCAAAATCTCTTTTCGTAAAAATGCAACTTTCTCGTAATTCAAGTTTCAAAAATCAACGTTTTCTTGTAAAACGTGTTTTACCAAAATTTAGTATTTCCTCGTAAAATGTGTCTCTAAAAAATTATCATTTCTCTTTGAGCAACCTTCTCTCGACAAATAGAATAACCAGGAAAGTCCCAGGCAGAGAGGGTCGGAATATCTAGTTAATAGTATTCATCCTCATTCTAGAAAGACTTTCAAGGGTGTTAGTCTTTGGCCATTCCATAGTCTCAAGTTAGTCATAAAAATATTTCTCATTTCCCAAAAATATTCTACGTAGTCTTTTTAAGAAAATTTCAATTTGTCGATAATTTCCGTATTAGTAAAATCGCAACCGTTCACGTGTTTTCCAAAAAATTACTCGGGCATTCTGACGACGTAAATTTGAAATATCATTTTCAATCCAGGCATTATAACGACTACGTATGCTCGAAAAATTATTTCTAGAACCACGACTAATTACTTTTTTATAAAACTTAGACTACTAACTTTAATTCTAAAAACGGGCATTATAACATTTCTAAAAATTAAAGTTTGCGCTAAAATAAGTAGTAAGAAATTAGATAAAGATTATTACCGTATTCCGAGGTAAATCAGAAATAGAAAAAGCTAACGGTAGACGGACAGAGTAACGGTTTAGTGCGTCGGAAAGAAAATTCAAGACTTTTCTTAGAAACGCCGGAAGGATCGCCGGAACTTCTAAAACAAGATCGAAGGGTGGTTTTGGAGTGGTGGTAGCCGGTGGCTAAGGGTGGTGGGGTTGAGTTTGGTTGAATTTCTTGAAGAACTCAAGAACACATGAAGAACTTGAAGGATTTTCTAAAGAACTACAAAGTTGATGGAGGATTTTGGAGTGAGATTTCGATTGTGGGAGCCTTGCTATTTATAGGCAAGTTAGGTGCTCCCTCACACCCTCACCATGGCCAACCCCCCTCTCTTCCTCTCCTTCTAGGAAATTGCACATCCATGATGGCAAGAATCTTATCCTATGACTCGTAATAATGAGGGAATATATTCCCCCAGGCTATTAGGCTTAAGGCTATAGTTCTATAGCTAGGTATAATAATTCAAGGGAAATTCTAGACTAGTCACATCCACAATGTAGGAAATACGTGACTAACTACGTTTCGGGGAGTTTTCGATACTAGTTTGCACTGCAAAGCAACATAAGGCTATTAAGGGCTGCTAGATCTTAGGTGATGTCATGAGATGTTTAGGTGTAATCATGAGATTCTCCCATTGTGGCAAGGAATAAGAATCTCATCATGAGATTTGGTATGATTGTACTTAGGATTTTCCATTAATGGCAAGATCACCACATGTGGAAATGAAGAGTGCATGAACTCACCCTCCTCTCTCTCCCTCTCTCCCTAGCCAGTCTCTCTCTCACTCTCTCTCTCTCTCTCTCACACACACACACACACACACACACAAATCCTACATAATCTAGGCAATAAGTGGAGAGGAGGATAGGCATGAGGCTAGACCTATATTCTCCATGATGTAAACAAGGTGATGTCATTGTGACGATATAAGCAGAGTGACATCAGCGTAGGATTAGGGTTTTTCATAGGGGAAATTACGATGTTGTCCTTGGTATGTGTACGTAATCACGCGGATATATATATATACACTAATTTAAATATATCAATTGACAATTAAATAATTTTCCATTAAAATTATTATTATTTAAAATATAATTCAAATTTTTATTTATGAAAATTTCGGGTTATTACAAGGCCCCCCTTAGAACCCAACAGCAACCCAAAATTGTTGATGGCCATGATATTAGAGAAGTAGAAAAACGTAGGGAGAAATCAACCCATAAACAAAAACAAATAAGAGGCAAAAATTTACGTGGTTCAGCTTACAGATGTAAACTTACTCCACGAGCAAGAAAACGAGAGACGATTCCACTATGTGAAGAGAACATGCTCTGAAGAGCGACAATTGTGACAAACAGAAAAAGCTCTCGCAAGAGACACTCACCAATCCCAAATACAAGTTTTCTCACCAAAACCCAATAGAATCTATCAACGAACATGTCTCTCTCATCAAGTCTCACACCCCTAAGGTTTTAATCAAGAGACGCAGCCGAACAGATTTTGCAAACGAACAAAGATCTTCCCAAACCCACCAAGGAGAGGCAACCAAAGAACCATGAAGATCTAACCAAGAACCCTAATTTTCTTATGAGACCCCCTAAGGCCTCTCTAAGGGATGCACTCAAGCAGTCCAAACCATAAAGGAGAGAGCAAGGCTATATTTATAGCCACAGATTACTTCATAAAGCCAAGCCAGAATCCTTGCCAGATTATAAATTATGTTTGCTATACATGCATAGACAATCCAAACCAAATAGGAAACCACAAAACCAATCTTTAGAAAGTCAAAACGAAAATAGAATCAGAATTGAGGTGGGCCGGATTTTAGGACCCCCGAATTAATTGGGTCAAACTAGCGGGGCGTGCTAGAAAGGAGAGTGACTTGGATGGACTAGGCCCAGTTGGGATGGACCATCCTAGTGGGCGGAGTAAAAGTCCGAATGGCGTAAGGAATGTTCTGGAAGGTGCTGAACTTGAGATAGGAGTCCGCCCTAACTGGGGATGCTGACTTGAGGAGTCCGCCCTAATCGGGGAACCTACTTGGTAAGCATCATCAAGTGTCCCGATAAGGGCGAAGCTCTAGAGATGAAGATCTAGTTAAAATTGGAGTCCGCCCTAATCGGGGAAGCTATCTTGATAAACTTGATCAAGTGTCCCGATAAGGGCGAAGCTCCGGAGATTAAGGGATACGAGTGTATCCCGGACGGACTAGCTATCTTGGACGCCAAGTGAGGAGAGCCTATAAAAAGAGGTTTCACCCTCAACTAAAGGTACACACAATCATACTCACAAAACCCTAGTTTCCTCTCTTCTTCTATATTCAGTCTCTGACTTAAGCATCAGAGGGGTATTCCAGCCAAACCCCGGCTGGGTAGCCTAACGTTCTTCGAGTCTTGCAGGTGCTCTCGCTGGAATCCTACTCAGCGTAATTTTCGGTGGCTTGCTTTCCTAAGGTGAAAACCTACCCTACCACATTTGGCACTGTCTGTGGGAAAACATATCACTAATCTAGCTGAGTTCATGGCAGGACTGGAAGGAGGAAACTCTATCCAAAAGGACGGAAACCAAGTCAGTGCTGGGAACCACCCTAGCAATGAAGATCAAAAAGTGAGAGAGCCTCTCCGAGAGGCTCAACAAAAGAACGGTGACAGGAATCCTCGCCACCGTGAAAAGCCAAGGCGAAACAATCACCAATAGCGACACTCCGTCCCTGGAACCCGTAATCCCCAGGATGATATAGATGAGCGTGATGAAATTATAGGGACAATGGGTGCGGAAATCGTAAAACTTCGCAGAGCGCTCAAAGAAAAGGTTGTTGATCGCTCTTGTGTCTCACGAGGACACACTGACAATCACCGCTCTAAATCCAGGAGGAGTCCTACGCCAGTCCACTCTGGACGGACTAAGCGTCACCGCTCTCTCAACACGATTGAGCGCGTTATTAAGGAGTTTATTCCAGCCCCGAGCATAGGGGAAAGAAGTTATTCTCGTACGTGATAGGCGCGTGAATTCGTGAATTTAAGCGCCTAAGTAGGAAAGAATGAGCGCGTTAGACGTGCGGTTAATCCTCATTTTCCATTTAATTCGTGCACGTGGTTGGGTTTTGTGTCTGTGCTTAA
>JAXBDA010009669.1:0-12045 GCA_036023075.1 Gaultheria prostrata
GCCGAGGATATTCCAAAAAAGCACGGCACGGCACGACACGGTTATTAAATAGGCTCGGCACGGCACGAAGCACGCTAGGCACGGAAATAAATGGGCTGGGCCGGCACGGCACGGCCCATTCGACACCTCTACAAGTGATCAATTGAAAATTCCCTTGCACGTGGATCCTTTATTTTTAAACCCAAATTTTCTCTTTTCAGCCATCCATAATACTTGCCATATTTTCTTGGTTTACAATCTCAATCAAGATCGATTTGCTCGTGAATATCCTCTCCAAGATTGACTTCGAATTTTGCTTTCACACCAAGTAAATTCGACTTTGCGCTTTTTGAGTCTAACGGCCGAAATAAGAGAAATTATTATCTTTTTCCTGCAAATAAATAATTCGATATAAATGAACAAAATAGATAATAATCATAGCCAATTACGCACAATTAAAAACTAACATCATACGATATGGAGCTTCTATATGTCAATATATCGTGCTCATCATTAACTTTGTCATTCCAATCTTCTATATATTCCTCAACGGTTACTAAAATGCACAGAATGTTGTATTTTTATGTTGCCTTGATTTATTTTAGCTCGTTGTGCTTAGAATATGCTTGTAGGCACTATGAAGATTCAACAGTAACTAAAATGCTCAGAATGTTGTATTTTTATGTTTAAATAAAGTTTTAAAGTAAATCCTACCGGGCCTTACCTATTTACATTCCAGCTAACCTCGAAAGGGACCGACGAGCCATAGCAACTGCCCCACCCAAGGCAAGTAGCCAATAGGCACAAACTGAAGGACACGGTTACAGGGCATTGTTATCACAACTTGAACCTGTGAGCTCTTAGGACCCAAATCCTGTGAGAGTAACCCACCAACTACCAAGCTACCACCTCAGGGGACTGCTGACTCTTACATGAGTGATCTAATGTTCTTTTGATGTAATTCTAAGAACATATATGAATGTACTCTACTATCGATTGACCAAGGGAAAAATAACTGCACTTGCTGACAGGCCAATTAAAACTAGTGCAAAATTGAAAAACAAATCAAGCACGCTTTTGAAGCTTTACTAAGGTTTCAAACCAAAGTTAAACAACCCATTACTTGGCCCGACTCATGATTGACAGATCCAGATGTAAAATGCAAATCTTAGGTAAAAGTTTCGCTTCAATTAGAAGAAGCGTAGGCACTGGTATTATAGGATGCAGTGAATTCAATAATAGAAAGTTTGCTTTCCGAAATCACTATGGCTGTAACGAAATTCTTGTCAAAAAAAAGCAGCACAGGAAAATACCAATGGAGGATTATTTCCCCTGTTTGTTACATAATCAGCAGAAGTGTCTAACTGGGTGTTCTAGTAGCAAAACATACAACATTTTAACCACACAATTCAGAAAGTTATTGAGTAACTCTGAATTTCAATCAACAAAAATCCCATGGAAGCCCTTCTAAAGAGTTACTTTTGCAGCACCTGCTGTATAAGAACAGAAGACGGAATTAGTTTTACCCAGGAAAAATCTCTAACAAGATAAAATGCCCAACTTTGATTTGCAGACCCATATCCTTCTGAATCCGATAGATAGTCAACTTAACAGCTCTTCTTCATTAACATAGAGGTGCTAATCATTCAGTCCTTAGAGTTGAGGATAAATTAGAGGAAATCAAAATGAACTCAGAGAATTTAAGCAAGATTAGTTAAGCTGGGAAAATGAGGGTAAAACATTGCAGTGGCAGTGTAAAGCTCGGTTTTTGGTCTGGTAAAACAATTAGGCACGAGCAGTTTTGTTTCCCTTATCTGCTCTCAACATAAGATACTTGGTTAACTATAACTAAAAATACTGACTTTTGCCGAGCAAAAAAAATAAAAATAAACATTACATATTAGCCAATACCATTTCCACACCCATTAGGCCGATAATAAGACATACATGATATAAACATAATTGGAAAGAAAGAGTCAAGTAGATGATCTTAAGGTACCTTTGATTGCACTGACTATATAGATGGAAAAGTTACAAAACCAAGTCTGCTTTTGCTAATTTTTAAATGATAGTCCACCAGTAAGCTTTCGAGTACATTGCCTTTTCCTGTAAAAGTTGCTTAGACAGTTAACTACCAACCAATTATAACATTTGTCAACATAAATGAAGTGAAGATTTCCGTCAATGAAGACAAAATGAATCAGAGCACGTAAAGGTTTCCGTCAATGAAGCCGAAATGAATCAGAGCACATCTAGTCCTTCTATGCTGAACTTGAGAATATTAGCAATGAAGTTGCCCCTCTCCAAAATGTCAGTTTTATAGCATTATGAACGATAAAAACTCTTTGTTAGCTAGAACACTTGCACATCATTTTTTACTTGACATTGTTCTGGGTTTCTACTGTTGCGTACATTTTATGGAGGAAAATCATTATCTTGTCACATGTTCCTTGTTCACATCCTCACAAGCAGAACAAGGAAATTTTGACCCAATGATTCCAGCTTGGGAAATAAAATATGGGCAAAAGTAACTATGGAATATATGCCATAGGTGGACACTGGACCGAGTCGGTACCTTATATTCATTAAAAACCTGAAAATTCTTAACTCGTCAAAAAAAAAAATCCATGAACGAGCTTGTTGACATACTGATTACAAACAAAATTAACATGTTATCTAAACAGTCCTCTACTGCTAAAATTTACCCAATCTTGTTTATTTTCAGACTTTTCGTTTAATGTGGAATTAGATTATGGGCCAATTTCAAAAACATACAAAAGAAACTAAAGAAGAAGAATTCCAACACTCCTATGTTCACCATACTTTATAAAAACTATCCTTAGAAGTCCCATAGTTAAGGATGCAAGAAACGCATACCCTCGCATATAAAGTTTGCTAAGTGCTCCTACAGTGCAGAAATGAAAGAAATTATGCTATTCACCTTTGAGAAGAAATGTATTCTTCAATCTTTTTTTCCTGTTCAACATCAAAGGTGAACCATTTTTCACCTGACTCAACAGCATCCGAGGTTCCCACATCTGTAAATTAAAGAAAAAGGATTGACTTGAATTTCATTAGTAAAATGAATCCTTGGATACATTTTAAACAATGCATTATAAAAACCTAACCTTGTTGCAGGATATTAGAGTGTTCAGAATATCCATTTAATTTCCAATAAGTGTGTCCGTTAATGTCCAAAAGAATAGGTTCAGTTCTAACAGCAGCAGATCCTTTTACACCTGCGGAAGTTGGTGACATAGAAACTCTGATAATATTGTCAAACCTACATAAGAATACAATGATGAAATGGTTTGGGACATCTCCATATAAGATCACACTTCCTCTGATTAATGCAGTTTCAAAATTGAACAAACCACCTCATGATGGTGGGAACAAACCACCTCATGAATTGCTAGGGACTGAAGCGAAGCAACTTTGTATGCAAATGCAAATGTCTATCTAATGTGTTCTGTATGATCCATAACGCAAGCATCAACCAACAGCAAACAAGCTCTTTTAGGCTTTGTTAAACTCAGCCAAGCTCAACCTCCAACCAAAGTCAAGAAGCCCAAACTTTAAATTTTAATTGCCCAAGAACCCCTTCAACTCTACATAATTGCAGCCTAAAGTTCTAAATTTTCAGAAGTACAAAACATACCATTTGGTCCCATGTCTTGCGATTCCATTCTCTCTGCATGAGCTTGAGCCACTTCAGTTTTAATTTGCAAAACAACAGCTTCATGCTCCGAAATTGAAAGAGGAGCACCATTTTTCGCAATGATAGCTTTGGCCACCTCATCCAGCATCTTCTGTTTCAATTGTTTCTCCTGTACAAATTATCAATTAATGACAGAAAAATTAAAAAAACACTTAATTGTATGATTCTAAGCCCTGAAGACAACAGTAGTTCATGAGTTCTGCTACCTTTTGTTTTGCGGCAAGAACTTTTTCTTTTGCTGCCTTCACATTTTGAACAACTTTTATGTTCTGATCATCTATCCAACTCCTTATATGTCTGCAAGAAAATACGATAAATTGTTAATGGTTTTATGTAAGATATGAGAAAGAAAAAGACAGCTTTAGGGGGTAAAAAAGTGCAAACCATTGCCACTTACGCAGTACCAAGAACGTCATCACACAAAAACACTAAGAGTCGAAGCTTTTGTGAGGAGTCTAAACTATCATAATCATAAGCTTCCCGAGCAAAAAAATCCAACTTCAGTTTTTTCAGTACACACTGTGATCTGGAGGCACACTTGTGTAGAGCATGCAGCCACGAATTTTTGCCATTGTGCTGAGTAATTTCTTCAGAGCTAACATAAAACATGACAGAAAATTAGATAGTGATGGGTTTGATTAGGTACATAAGTCTAGTGGTGAGGCTCATACTCTTCCCCCAAGTCCTTTAGTATCAGTGACAGCAACTGGATATGAAACTGGACAGCTGGAGAACATTTTCCTCGGCGGCCACGTCGCCCATGCATTAATTCTTTTAGTACATATGAAGGCTCCCCTTCCTTAAAATCAAGAATCTGCCAAAGGAGAATGAGAACGTGAGAAAAGTTTGATATGCTACTAAAATACTGGGTTCCTCACCAGACCAAAATTCACTGTCAGTGAGAGATTAAGGCGCAACAAATGACACATACACATCCAACCAGAAGCAAATTTTGAATGATTATAGAAAAATTTTATTGGAACACAATCAATATAGCTTCAATGAATACAAGAAAATACGAAGCATAATTGACACTATTCTTATAATACGTTTGGATGAATGGATTGGACGAGAAAAGAAATAATAATGGCTTCTCAGGAAATCTACCAATTTTGGTTAAATGTGGTAAAATCTCACCATCTTCTCAACACTATCTATAAACCTAAATAATAATGGTTTATCAGGAAATCTCACCAACTTTCGTGAAATCTCACCATCTTCTCAACACTGTCTATAAGCTTATCTATGAACCAGAGACATCACACATGCTAAGGTACATTTCTTCTCGCATTATAGAATTTGAGTTTACTTACCTCCTTAAAAGCTGTGCAGAATTCCAAGAATTGCAAGGCATAGCCAACATCTTCTGCTGGAAGGTCAACCCCAGCTACAGTAGTTATCTCTACACCTTGAGGCAATGGGATGTCAACATCAATATCATTGCTCAGGAGCTTGATGGCATCTGGTTCAACTTTATAAGGTCTGCTATCTTTTTGCTCTTTACTCATTTTGCATCCAAGCAGAGTGGATGAATCTCCCACAGAAACACTAACCTTCATATTCTTTTCATCTTCTGTAATAATAAAATCTCCACTTAAATTCATGTCTTCCATAATCACCGCATTATGCCCCATGCTGGATGCAAGCAGAGTGATTATCTTCTTTTGCATCCAAGCAGAGTGCTTATCTTCTTTTATATCCTTTAACCCTCCCTTAGCTGAAACTCCATCACTTTGTTTGCCATGATGTGTCTTCTTCAACCTCTCCTTAGAGATCTGAGGCTTAACACTTGTCGCATTCAACGAAATCCCATCGCCACCATTGCCATCTTCCATTTCCTTTAAACCTGTCCGTTTCATTGTCTGGAGTTTTCTCTTGTTTGGAATTGATGGCAAAGCTACTGAATGTGAATTTGAATTACTATTTCCGCTAAAAGAATTTTCCTTACCCCGTTTTGTAGTCTCCTGTGCAGGAAAATCGTTAGAAACAGGGACATAAATTTATGCCGATTGCCAACAAGGCAACAATAACACTGATAAAAATCGTTAGAAACATGGACATAAACTTATGCCCGCTGATAAAAAAACTGAATGAAATGGTAAATTGAAAAGAAAATGGATGCAAAGATATGTTACCAGGGAGGCTAAAACCCTAGCAAATTTTTGTACACTTCCATTCCAAAATGGTAAGTTCAGCGATTTGAAGCGACTCCCAAAGATTTTCCAAAAAATCAACTTATCCTACCATTTATAAAAATGTCAGGGCGAAGTAGCACATCGCTGCTTCCCTTCTATCTTATAGCCGAAAGGACACACACTACCTCCTATCTTCCTTTGTACAAGATTTCTTATTTGTTAGATTTCCAGCTGACACATGGCCCACAATAAGGCAACCTGTTTTTTTCCTCCCGTGGTGCAAAAGAATGGGCCTCCATAGACTAAAATTACCCATGTCAATTTTTAATTCTCAACCGCGTTGTAACTTATGTGACTAAGTGAGTCGGCTCACATTTGTTAGTTGCAAGTTTTGGATGCTATCAAAGCGGTAGGTTACCCTTTTTGGACAGTCATAATTGATTTATCAAGCAAGGATGGATGCAAACAACGGTTATAAATAACATTAAAAATAAGAAAAATGGTAGTGTGCAATTGCTCTTACTTGAGTAGCTATAGTGGTTAGCAAGGAAAAAGTATTACCTCATTAAGTGTGTGGCAAATGTTTATCTTCCACTGAAGTCAAGCAAGTGCAAAGCACGTGCCTAAAATTAGTTTAAGGTAAAAATCAAGAGAGAATGAAGTTTCGGTATGTATGTTCCTAAAATTGTGTTTTGTATGAATAATTTACAAAATAGTACTTAGTTGTACTAGATGATTGTCACCTGGAAAAATAAGTTCTAATATTGTTATCCATACAAGCGTATCCCTAGCTTACTACAATTTAGGCATGTGGCGTATCACATTTCCATTCCTCATACTGGTACAATTGGTGTTGCAACATAGATACAGAGACTGGAGGAATGGTTGTGTATTTCCTAAATGATTTAAGTTGCATTACATCCTAAACATAGAGTTAAATCTGTACAATAATGAATGAAATCCCCGAGTAGATTTTCCAAATCAATGTGTATCTAGAGAGATCAGCCAGCTAAGGCAAACGGCACCCACGCGGATGCCAACATTAAATGTGAATTGACTTTAACCTATGTTACAAGGACTTGATTATGGGCATCAGGCATGGATATGTATTTAGGTTTCTGTTTCATCACTTGTTGAGTTTCTGACATGGTATTTTATACATTTAGTAGGATCTATGTAAACAGACTTTGACAAACTAGTTTTAAAGAGCACATGGTTAATTTCAGTGAAAAGATACATTGTCCAGTACATATAAAACAATTTGTTTTGCGTGCCAATTCCAGTACCAATATGATGTAACTTGACAAAACTATCGCAAGGACTAGTCCTCTGATCTCTAATGTCAAGTGTTACAATTGTCACTTGATTATTCTGTGTCAACTCAAGTAATTTGTGATGATCACAGTAACTACTTCTTTTGCTAGGGTACTCACTAATGCAACTTGCAATTATTGTTCAGCTACATCCTCATTTGATGAATTCGATTATGACTGTGAATTGTACTTTTTGGATCGCTTTTTTATCTTATTACTGTTCTTTTAATTTTGCTAAATCTATACTATAATGCCATTACTTTATAATCATCATTAACCTTTACCATTGCTTGATGATTTCATTGGCACAAAACTCAAAAGTACATGGGTAGAAAGTTAAGATACCTGTTGGCAGTTATTGTATATTACTCGTCCTTCACTCATAGCTGTCATTTTTATTGTCGTTCACCTTCATCCTTGCGCAATAACTAATATCACCTCAAATTATTTGTTCGTTGCTGTGGTGGGCAGAAAATGGAGGTCCAGCTCAGTTCTGGACCAGCAGGAGCCTGATGGCAATGCAGGAGCCATTGAGGCCATCACTTCCTTTTGGACCGAACGCTGTTAAGGCTGTAGGTCCTTACACGTTCCGTATAGCCCTTTAGGAGATAGGAAGATTAGGGCCGAAGGCCCTAAGTGCCGAACATTAGTCATTGGGATGACAGTCAAGGCTGGAGAGCCCATATGACCAAAGGAGGAAAGGACCGAAGACTCTAGGTGGCTTCGCCTGTAAGGACCCTCATGGGGAATATGGTCGAAGCAACCTATCACCAGAAGACGAATCCAGGTGAAGCATTAAGGATATGGGTACGGTGGTATCGGGGCGGGTATTGAAATCCAGCCCAAGAGCTGATCCGAAGAGCCCGTCAGGCGGTTATATGTGCATGAGACGAGGGCCACGAGGCATGGTTCTCAAGGGCGACGTGGTAACACATTAATGGACGGGTCACGTGACCATAATGGTCACATATGACATCACAAGACTTGGAGCGCAAGTACATGGAGGCCTATAAGTACCAAAGGATAAATCCTAGAGGTATACACACAATCTGAGATCTAAAATACTCTTTGTACTCTCCTTCTTGAGACTAACTTGATCGTCGGAGTCTCCTTGGGCAAGAGGCCCAAGTGACACTTACCAGTGTTTTCTGGTTGTAGGTTCAAGGCTCAAGGAGGTGCACCACCGTGAATATCCCCCCAACAGGTGCCTTTATTCTAGACATTTCTTACATGTTGGTAGATTTATTCATTGATGCCACTATTTTTTTTGTTCGTATTCATCCTCATTCATTGAGTTACCTTACGACCATTATTTATATTTCTCCAAGTCTCTTCATCGTAGTATGCTTCTTTTTATTTTGCTATATTTACGCTTAAATATCACTTCAGGAGATATCCAAACTGATTTGCAGCGTTGTTTTTCATCACTTGTCGATTACCTTAAGAAGTTCAAATGTTTAATGCAATAAAAAGGTTATTTAGCACATGCCAAACCGCTTCACTTATCCTCTTTTGGCATTTGGGAAAAAATATTTACAAACATTTTCAGTTTTTACTTCGATTTACTCTGCCGTAGCTGTTTACTTCATCTTTTCCTTCATCTAATGCCAATCCTCATCTTCTGAGTCTTTTTATTCGTGCCGATTATTTACTATGCTATTGGGCTTCTGCCATGATTTGTTTCTTTGAACTTCCTAAATTTATTTTGTGAAGTTTTTTTTTTGTTGCCAAAATTTAATTTGTTGGTATTTATTTCAGTACAAGTATTATATTTCACAGTTGCAAATACAGAAATTAAGATAGTATCATAGGATTTTTTATTCTTCGAACAGCTATTATAATTGGCCGACTGCAGTTAAAGTGCTAATTGCCATGTGTTCCATGGTTGTAGCCATGCTAATAGCTGTTTCCTTCAAGCTTTTTCGAGAAAGAGCATGAACTTCATTAAATAAATCTAAATAACTTACACCAAGAAAACAAAAACGAAATTTAGATGTACACAAAGACAAACAAAAATAAATAAAAGTGCCGAAAAAGAAGCTCCATGTTAGAAACCATCCTCCCTCATGAAAGTGGTGTTGGGAAAACCCAGCATGAAAACTGCTGTCACTGCCTCTACCATAGCCAAAAAAATTGGAACCTGTACAATGAGATCCAATCCACCACAAATCTGTGGTGGTCAATCCAAAAATGCAAGGGATTGGGGAGATTTCATCTCAAGAGAGAGTCTCAGCCCAAATCCACAAGGGTAGTTATAGAGGAGAGGAACGGTAGAGAGGTGGATTGGGGTGGCCAGAGACAGGTGGGGAAGGGTGAGGGGAGTGCAACTCCAGAACCATAAGAGAAGAGAAAAGTCCCTGCACATTTTTGTGTTTTTATATACATATATATGAGGATAAGGATGCATAGTGGTCTAAAATGCTATGCCCTTGATAGAAGTATATGACGCAGATTGTTTGAAGTAGCAGCATTTTGGGCATAATACTCACAGCTTTTACATTCTTGCCAACTCCGAGATTTTCAGAAACTTCAACATGGAGCAGCTCTGAAACAGAGGAAAATCCAGTTGCCTTGGCTGTGTGCACAAGCATTCCGGTGGGTTGGTGCCCACGTTTCTTCCTGAAAAATACATTAGTTTCAACAATGCTTGAAATACTAGTAAACTGCAAAACAAAACAAAAACAATTCAAAACAGAACACGTATGAGCACGAGAAATAATTTGAAACGCCCCATTATTTTCTTTTGTTTATGTGGGATTGATGCAGTTCAAGGGCCTATGCCGATGGTGGTACTAAAGTTTTCCCTTATTTTCTGCCATGAAATTTTACTTACTCTTAAAAAAATAATGCAAAATAGTGAGTTAACAACCACTTACATGCAGAAACTGCAATTGCAGATGCTTCTGCACTTTGGACAGCTCCAGTCCTCCAAAACTGACACTTCTTCTGCCTTCTCTCCATATCTGATTTGAATCCAATAAAAACCAATTGCATGAAATACCATGCAAACAACCCCTCCCGCCAATTAAATGACGAAAATCGTAATAGTATGAGGACATAAACACATCCAACTTGTTTCAACCTGTTCAAGAGGCACTTGTGACAAAAGTTCATAGTACAAGGTTTGCCATTTTTCTGATCCTTGCAGGAAGCCACAAAATCCCTTGTTTTTTGACGGCACTGCAAAAGTTATTTACTTTAATCAATTAGAAAAGCAGATGTCCTAAGTTTATAAAACAATAGGGATGAATCTAATGTAATTATTGATTTACAGTTCATGTTATTGCTCTGAAAAGTTGAGGATCATGGCTATCAAGTTTCAAGTACCACTGTGAAGAAAACCATAACTTCCAACAAAATAAGCTCTGTAAAATATACGGCTTTGTTGATGCAAAACCTCTTCTCCTAAATAGAAAAACATCACATATGACTCTAGATAAACTGCCTTCCATTGTCATCTCTTATTATCCTGAGTCTGATGTCCGTGTATTGGATCAAAGACAAGCGTTGTGACATTAAATTAATCTTGATTGCATGAATATACTCCATTGCAAAGAGCAAGTTGTAAAAAGGTCCCAGGGCATCTGACTAAACATTTCGATTGATTAGTATGAAAAGCATATCCTTCCCTAAATGATCATTTGAATGTTTTTCTTTACATAATGAAATACAAGTTCATACACATGTTGATGCAGTGGTTTAATACTAACAAACACCTTGTTAACTGATGCTCAAAGCATATCAAGAAAATAAAGCCATATAGGAAGCACAAAGAGGATTTGATGCACTTTTTGAACATGGTGGTGTTAGACAACATCCTTAAATATTCAGAATATCAGATCATTTGTGTACTTTCTGATCATTGTACTTTATAGGATCTTAGGCTTTGGAACTTAGTTGCAGTATCCTTCTAAAATGGGTGTGCTCCCATCCAGACGGGAACCCGCTCCTAAGTAGGATGGGAGTTTCTACACTAATCTTAAGGATGAAATTCTCACTTTTCTCTCCAAATACATGGAAGGAAGAAGAAAAATTAAAAATTAGATTTAGGACTCTCTTTCTTATATTGTATTCTACAACTTATCTACATGTTTGGTCCATATATTTGGCATAAAAAATTTATTGGGATGTCATTTCTCACTCATATTTATATATATAATGTTTATATACACGCTTCCTTTGCAACTATAAAGCATATGTACAATACATCCAAATATACATAATTTATTCATATATAGTTGTACATCTAAATATACATAATTTACTCATATATATTTATTTATTTAATCATTTATTAAATATTACCTCGCCGCTCTCAACCTAGGAAGCTTCCACAGACCGCCCCCGCTTCGTGTAACTAAGCTTTGGAATGACAGACAAAAGTTGATATACACTCATTTATGCCATGCGTATGACTTGCGTGTATAATGGCTTTCATTTGAACTGATGAAAACTGTGAACATAGTTGTCAAAGGCGCGCCTAGGCGAGAGGCGCAGCGAGGCGCAGCCATTGCGCCTGGGGTACACTCAGGCGAGGCGAGTGGAATAAGGCGACGCCTAGGCTCACTTAGGCGCAAAAGGCGAGAGGCGCAAAGGCGCAAAAAAAAGCGCCTTATTGAAGTTTAATAACAGACTTAGATTTTTGGGTCTCGAAAAGTCTGATTCTCAGGCCTAAATCATCTCTCTCTCTCTTGAAAACTTCAAATCGATTGAAGTCTGATTGTGGCCTTGTGGGTGTCAAACTTGAAGTCGATTGTGGCCTTGTGGGTGTCAATCAAGAAGAGCGAAGGCTAACCTGAAGTAGATTCTGGTTTTGAAGTCGATTGTGGGTGTCAAATCTGGATTTGAAGTCGATTTTGGGTTTGAAATCGAAGGCAGACTTGAACTGAGTTGTTTTTGG
>JAXBDA010009670.1:0-12043 GCA_036023075.1 Gaultheria prostrata
ACACGCGTTGGCTCAGTGAAAGACAGGTGTGACGTGAACCGAATCCCAGTGCTCGAGGGAAACCAAGGTGTAAATGCTCGTTGCAGGGCCATACGCGATGAGACTGAAGTGACGGGAGTGGGCAGCGTGCGTGAGCTACCCAGGGGCGTGGGAGGTACGCCCCACGGTGCCTATAAATACCCCTCTCACCTACCGTATTAAGGGCGGTCTCTCTCCTCATTAAATACTCTTAACTCACTCTCTCCCCCTACATTTATCACACATCGTCTTCTCCGGTCACTAACTAGGCCGTTGGAGTGCCGTCCCGGGCAACCACCGTCCGGGCTAGGCACTAACACGGTTGTTCAGTGTGCAGGTTGCTTGCTTTGCTCAGCGGCCAGGATCACGGTGAGGCCACAGCGACTCCCCCTACCTTCAGCATCCAGGACGGTCCAAAGAGGTCACTCCGGAGAAGCTACCCTCACATTAACAAATCGGGATGGAGGGAGTAATATTATTTGTGGTAAAACTAAAACTAAATCAGTGATTGATCTCAATTAGAGATGGTCCTAAAAATTTAACGGTTTTGTGTTTTTTTGTTTACCATTTTCTTCATAGGAGTTAGACCCACAAAATTACTGTACTTAATATTGCTACATAACCAACTGGCTGATTAGCTGGGTGATAAATGGTTCATTGCGGATGCTCTGAGCTAATCTTTGTCAGCTGATGCATGTGTCAGTGTTCACCATTAATTTTGTTTGACTTGATTTTTGGTTTGTAGACTTAATTTTTTTTTATCGATTTCTCCATAGTAAGTAGTAGTAATTCCTTTTTTGGAATTTCGAGAAGATGACATTATTTCTCCGACAAGTATAAAAGTTATTTTATTGTTCATAGTAGTCTTACCCAGATTTTTACCCAAATTTGAGTAAAAATTTGAGTAAAAACTTGATTTCGTATGGAGTACTCCAATGAGCAAAAGAAAATCTAAGCATAAATTTGAGTAAAAGCTTCATTAATGGCATTGTTGTAAATTTAAGGGGGGAGAAAATAGCCTTCAAAATTTGAGTAAAAATTTGGTTCTCACCAAATTTGGTGAAGAATTTGAGTAAAACCAAATTTGGTGAAAGATTTGGTGAAAGGGTGGAGTGGAGTTTTTAGTAGTTTTTACTCAAATTTAAATTTGATAAAGAATTTGATGACGGAGTGAAGATGCTCTTATATATATTAGTATTCGGGATGTATAATAATGCACATGTAAATGTATAATAATGCACATGTACGATGACTTTACTTCACCTTCTGAGAAAAACTTAGGTGTCGGCTGGTAACACGTGACAATACTTAATGTACGTATATCTTAAGCTGTCTAAAGTTGTTTTAGGTGGTCTGGATTATAGGAAGAGAAATAGAAATTTGAACCGTCCAACATATTTTTAGACGGCTGAGATAAACGCTCAAATGCTAAAACACCGCGTATGCAATACCCTATTTGCACCCACAATTTTCTCCTTTTATTTTTCAGCACATCGAACATGCTGCATACCCGCACGTGAATACGTACGTGTTATTTGAATATTTCACTAATCCCGAGTATAATGTCGAGTGCTAATAAACGTATTTAGGAGTAAAATTTTAGGAAACCGACAAAAGAAAAACAAATGACACGATATATATGGAGATTTGAAAAAGTGTGACACATCAAAAGAAACAAAACCTAAACTTAAGGGTGTTCTGCTGACTTGACTTTTTTGACTTTTTGATATGAGAGCTCGAAAAAATGTGTTGATTTTTTATGATTTTTTATGTGATGTATTGTGAGAAGACGACATTTCTCAAAAATACAAAAAATTGACTTTTGGCTTTTTGAGTTAGTGAAACGGGGCCTTAATGGAGTTTATTACTCTTTGGTTTCGTTCAACTCCTCAAATTCAGTGTAGATTGCAGTAACCCCTAGTACAAATCGTGGGAAGAAGATATTTTTACAATGTGAGTCGTGAATGTACCGTAAGATCTATGTATTAGACGATTTTTGATGTATTCTTGGACAGGAAAAGCTGGCGGATGGCCTAGAAAAATTTGTGAAAATTCTTATCCCTTGGCAGGGTGAGCTTCTTAACTGATTTTTTCATGGGATGTGGTTGCTCTAGTTCTAGATATTCGGGATCTTGCTCGCTTGGATGGTCTGAAGTTCAACTAGGTTTGTCGGGCGGCAAACAAAGCGGCTCACTCTGTAGCTGCCTTAGCAAAGTCTGGAAGTTGCTCATCAATTGGGTTTGCAATCCCCTAGCTTCTTTTTTTTTTTTCTTGATTCTGTTTCTGTAGCCCGAGGGCAGTTTCTTTGGATCGCAAAAAAATAAAAAAAATCCGTGTCTAAATTAATGGTTTTGGGGAACCTGAGGCATTAGTTGTAGTCCCTCGATCCGACCGTCAATCTCACAATCGATTGATGATTCAAATTCCCAAATGTATTGATACCGCTAAGAGTTAACAAATATATATATTTCAACCGTCGATTGTGGAATGGACGGTCGAATCGGGGAACTACAAACAAGGACTCCAAATCCGTCTAATGTTTGTGTGTGTGTAGTATTTCAGTCGATCATAACTGATTATATTTAGAACTCCTAAGTGACAATGTCACGCCATCAAAATTTAAGACATAGTAAATACATAATATCTCTTTGGACAAGTCAATATAATCCATATTCAAGTTCAAGTTTACCTCACAAGGTCAAAGTCAAACGTACATATGAGCCAAACGGGTACCGTACCCATAAGATAAATACATAAATTCTAAGTGTTGGGCCTGGAGTGTCCCCATGGATTTGGTTACACGATGTCACTTCTAACACCAATTGGTTTTAAGAGAGTTGGTGGAAAAGTGATCCGACAAGTGGTATCAGAGCCAAGAGATCATGGGTTCAAGTCACGGGAGCGTCACCGTGAGGGAGGGATTGTTGGGCCCGGAGTGCCCCCATGGATTTGGTTACATGATGTCACTCGCTACGACCGCTCTGAAAACAGATTTGCGGGTGCGATGTCGAATGCCATAAAAAACTTAATTAAAGCCCTTCCTAACACCAATTGGTTTTAGGAGAGTTGGTGGAAAAGTGGTCTGACACTAAGTGTTTAGGTTACAAACTTTTCAAAATCAAAAGATGGAAAATAATAAAGTTACAAGTTCATCTCTTCAAAAATATAAAATAAAAGATGATCAAATAACTTTTTATGTCATGTCTTTAATTCACATCTAAGCACTCCATGCTAACCGACTCATGCTCCACGTGTAGTACCTGAAATTGTTAGGGTGAGAGTAGAGAAACTTCTACCAAAACTAAATGCAAATGAGATGAATGTGCAAGACGAGAAATGAGCAAGGATATCACATAGAGATGAATATATAAGATTTATGAAAACCCAATAGGATGGATTATGCCTAACTAAGTCACTAGATTCCCTTACTACCAATTCGTTGTACCCGATACGTACCCAACTTCTCATTTATGTCAAACACACACAACTCCTCACGAAATCAAGTTATTGTCATTTTAAGTTTTAGAGATTCCTAGCAACTCACTTGGAAGTGGTCCTAGTATTCTTCCGGGCATCGCAAGACCACGTGTATTCTTCCCCTTAGCCGAGGCATACTCCTAGCGACACACCCATTGGAAAACCCTACTATCCTCCCGGGTGTCGAGTGATCTCCTATCCGTCATTTCAAGTATTCATTAGTGTTCATCTGAATCCACTTACGCATCATTTCATAGCATACACCCTAAATTACTATTCAAATGATGTTAAGTAACCATTACTCAACATAAGAACATATCTAAGACTCGTGTCACACACCATGTCCCATTGGATTGGCTAACAATCAACCAAAAGTATAAAGTTCCAACACACAAGATCATATAAGTTATCTAAGTGTTTTTGGAATAGGGTATTGCGTCGTAGAAGTAGAGTACGGGTTCAAGGACCAAATAACGATAAGGAAATGACCACGATCGAAGAACGAACATCGGAGACCAAATTGTGAAAATCGTCTAAACGGTCGTGGGGACCCGTCTGGATGAGTTCTTTAGACAACAACAACAACAACAACAACAACAACAGCAACATCAAATGCAGAATTTAATGGGGGTTTCATTGTAACATAAATTTGAGTTGAACAAAGGCCAAAAATCAGTTTGTAAAACAATAATAGGATAGTGCAACAACTAATTTCTGAAGGAGGTCAACAATAAGCATAGATCAGGACATTATCAAGTTAATGTGACTAAAAAAGTGGGTTTTCAAGAGATTTTCAACCATACAAAAGATTAGCTCAATACAAGGATGATACACACACCAAATCATATCAAAAGCATTTAGTAGAAGTAGAAATCTCCTTACCTCAAAGGTATCAAGCTTCAATATAGCCAAATGTGAAACCCTAACTTCTCCTAGCAAACTCCAACCAAATCTTGACCTCCTATAGTGATTCCTATGCAACCCAAGCTCCAAAACCGGAGTAGATGAAGTGCACAATATAGGGGTGAGGTTGTGGAGAAAATTTGAGAGATGGGTGAGAGAGAGAGAGAGAAGAGAGAGAGAGAGGCCGGTTGTTAAGAGGGGAGGGGGGAAACTATTTTCTCTCTATTCTCACTTGATATTTATACCCCAATTTTGACTAATGACGCCACACTCCCCTATATTGACTTGTATGTAACCAAATGACCCAAATTCAAACTATAACACATAACAACCCTTCATTTATCCTTTTAAACAATTTCTCATAATTCCTCAACTTTATTTTTTGGGAAATCCTTACAGACGACAACAACAAAAAAATAACAAAAACAAACGGAAGTGTGAAACTTTCTTCTTCTTTTTTCCCCAATAGAGAAAGGTTAATTTAATGCACATATTTGTCGGTGTAATATTATTTCATTCAACTATTGATTAAATTTGTAACTCCAGTCTTTTTAAGAACCAATACACAAACACAAGCAAACAACCAATACACAACTCCATGGAGGTTTTTTTATTTTTTAATTAGTTGTTTGCTTTTGGTTGTGCACGTAGTATTATTGTTTTATAAAACAAAAGAGCACTAACGTAATTAACAATTATCATTTACATACATATATGGGGCATTCAAATAATCATCCTCCAAATCACTTGGAATTAGGATGAAAACATAATTCCGAGGAGTGACCACGATGAAAACCTATGTGGTACCCAAAAAAAGGATAATTATTTAATTAACTCTACATATTAACATAACAATGATCGTTTACATACATATAAATTAGGAAAATCCTTGGTATAAGACCCTTAGGCCAACCTCTTATCAAATATCAAATTGGCAATGGGCATTATACTTTTTTATGGCTTGAGAACTGGCACCCCCTTGGTCCCTTGTACGCTAGATTTGGCGAACGGGTTGTAGCTAATAAAGGCATGGCTTTAATGACAAAGGTTGCTTCGATCATAGTTCAGGGTGCATGGTGTTGACCTCGGACAAGAAACCTGGCCATTCAATCTATAATTGTCGAGTCCCCTCCTGATTTGATTCCTATGCCTCACATGGCAGATTTCGTTAGATGGCTGGCCCATCCTAGTGGTAATTATATTGTTGCTTCTGCCTGGAACGCTATTTGACAAAGGTTCCCTATTGTGCCTTGGTGGAAGATAGCTTCGGATAGCAATAACGTACATCGATGGTCTTTTATTTTTTGGTTAGTTGCTTAATTTAGACTGAATACTAGAGATCGGCTGAAATCTTGGGGTATGTTGGTTGATGATAGTTGTTGTCTCTGTAGCTCGGGTAATGAATCACACCATCATCTATTCTTTGCATGCCCCTTTTCTTTGACTGTTTGGCGTGCTTTGATGTTAAAAAACCTTGTCCATAGGATGCCTAGCAGTATGGAGGCTGTCCTAGAATGGTTCTCAAGTAATGTTAAGGGCAAAGGCCTCCGGTGTATTGGTCTTAGAGTATCTTTTGCTGTTGCAGTGTATGGTTTATGGAGGGAAAGGAACTCAAGAATCTTCCAAGGTGTGTCTACTGGGTTAGAGCAGGTGTTTCATCGTATTTGCACTGAGATTGGAGACTTCCTCAGCTCCAGAAGGAATTTGAAGCCCTCATTGAAGAACAAAGCTCTTTGCTCTAGTTGGGGCTTGACTGAGAGGATTTTTACTTCTGTATAGTTTGTGTTTTGTTTTGCCCGCTTGTTGGTTGTTTTTGTTTTGTCTTTGTCTTAGCGTTGTATTGGGGTGAAAATCCCTAAATGGTGTTTCATTCTTGGTTGAGCTTTAATAAATTTTGCACTTATCGAAAAAAAAAATTAGATGAACCAAATTAGAATTCATACAACCACGTCACTTTTGGTAACGTTTTTGTTGTGTTTTTTTATTTTATTTTAGAAATTCCTATTACGTTTTTTGTTTTATATGTTTACAAAAAAATTTTAAAAAAGGAAACAACAAAAAGGTGTTTTATCCTGTTTCTAAAACAAGGCCATCTCCTTTTTATATTTTGTTATAAAAAAAAAAAAACAAGAATGTTACCAAACACCCAAAGTAGTTATATTTTGTTTATATTACATTGATTGTTTATATAAAACCTTGCTATTCACCAAAGGGCAAAGGAATCAGTGACCTACTTACCTTTATTTATTTTCTTGAGACCATTGAGAGGAGTACTTCATTTTTTTTTCTTTTGGGTTCGACGGTCAGGGTATTTGAGTTAGTTTACGCATATGTTGATTAATTCTATTTCCGGTTCGGTTAAGGGCTTGCTATCCACGCCGGAACTAGAAGATTCAAAAGAAATTATATTTTTGCAATCTTACCTCAAGCATCGAACCCCGATCAATTGCGTCAGGATAGAATTCACCAATCAACCGGACTAACTTAGGGGAGTACTTTAGTATTTTACAAACATTTGATATAACCACACGTGAGCAAGTCTAAAGTATTCTTCCCTCATTCGAAAATGCTTATCTTATAGTATCTGAATATCCTTTTTTTTTTCCCCTTCCGAAAAGCATATCCGAATATCTAGAATTAATTGGCAATATTCATTGTAATAACACATATGAGAAATTTTGGGCCGGTCCTATTCTTTAAGTTCATGACTAAGAGGATCCTTCCCGCATTTGTGCGACCTCTATGTAGGTCCTGCGTACACTTTCAGACATTGAAATCATCTGCAGCAGTCTCTCTCTGTGTCTCTCTCTCGTTATTTTAAAACGGGTTTCCACAAATTGATTTATTGAGTGAAAAAATGAGCTAATGTGTTGAGAGAGTGACTTTTCTCGTAAAACACAATAATTAGCTTTGAGAGTGACCTTAAAATGTATATAATTTTGTCTTATATCCAATTTTGGAAAAAAAAAATTTGAACTTATTTGATGAGCCATATTGAATATGACATTATGTAAAGAGAGAGAGAGAGAGAGGGAGAGGGAGAGAGTTGGGGATATTGATGTGCATGTGTAAAAAAGACTTCATATATGGATGCTGCGATATTAATCCACCTAGACCTACCCCAAAACACATACATAAAGTCTAGGTACCCAGAATGAGTCTAGAATTTGAAATTTAACGGTCCAGATTCACTTCAAGTAAATCTGGATCATTGAATTTCAAATTATAAGTACTTTCTGGGTATATTTTCTGTGTATGACAATGGGCCCATGTAAGACCGTTACTCGGATCAGGGAGATGACTTCGAATGGGCCAACAAAAGGCTGTTTTCGTGGCCCAACATTACTGGGGTAAGGGACATGTTCAAAATGGACCCACTGAAGGCCTTTTAGTGGCCCAATTACACTTGCAAGGAAATCCTCTTTCGTTGTTTAAACTTTAAAGCGATTAGGAAGCTAAAAAGGGATTGGGGGATGCTTTAGTACACTCCACCGGTTAGTGCGGCAAAACGACGTAATTTTGTCTATGATTAAAGCTGGTTATTACAAAAGTAAATTTGCATTAGTTTAAACAGCCTCTAAAATGCTTTGAATCTGGATAAAATTAAGGTGTTTTCTTTACCGCACAACATCTCAGGATCTGCTAAAAAGATCTTTAACGAAACCCCTGCAACAAAATTCTATTCTTGTATTATGCACGTAAAACGATGATTAGGAAGCTAAAAGAGGGATTGGAGGATGCTATAGTGCACTACATCGGTCACCGACGCAGTGCGGCAAAACGACGTCTGTAGTTAAAGCTTGTTCTTACTACAGTAAATTTGCATTAGTTTAAACAGCCTCTAAAATGCTTTAAATGCGGAAAAAATTACGTTAATCTGCTAAACAAATGTTTAACGTGGCCAAAACTTTTCCACAAATTAAAATGATACGTTCAAAAAACACAAGTTATTCTTACAAGAGTGACCTAGTTTTGTGTTTTACCAATACTTAAATGATTAATTAATAGAAAGTAATTTTCAGTATCAGTAGAAGCTAATAAAAAAATTATTTTTCGTTCAAAAAAATATTTGTTTTCTCTTGAATTCGTCCGGACTTATTAGTTTGTCTATTATCAAATACGTTGTTTTTATTTGGTCAAAAACTACGAACACAAAATTAATAAGAAGTCATGTGTTTGGAATCTCATGTGTAGTAGTACACAGATCTTAACTCTTAATTAAGCGGTTGTTTGGCGCCTATATATAATTTGCATCTTGTTTTGCACATTTTCTTACTTTTGTGTGTCTAATTGGGAATTAATTTAGGCCCTATTCCACTAACTCAAAAAGCAAAAGCTAGCTTATTGTGCTTTTCGAGATAAGTCATCCCCTCACAATACATTACAAAAAAACCATAAAATGTCAACTAGTTTTTCGATCTCTCACATAAAAAAGCCAAAAAAGCCAAGTTAGTAGAACACCTAAGAATTACATCAGTCAAAATGTACTACTACCTCCGTTCCATAATGTTTGTCCGGCACGGAGTCCAAGGACTAAAAAAAATAAACTTTGTTCTACGAAAAAAATAATTTTTTTTGCACAAATTAATAGATGAATGTTTGTTCTATTATTTTTTGTCAAAAAAATTAATTTTTTTTGACAAAGAACTCATTTTTTTTGAATCCTTGGACTCCGTGCCGGACAAACATTATGGAACGGAGGGAGTATAAAAAATGAGCTGGATAATACCCCAAATTAATCAGGGATCAATGGCTCAGTTTAAAACGGAAAGGATGAGAAAAGATAAAAAATTTACTTTACTAAAACTTTCTTCGTTTTCGATATCGAGAAAGTTGTGAAATCCACAACTTTAACTTTCACGTTGGAAAACACACGTTTTTGCAAAATAGACCCTACAAAAAATAAGCAATTTTAGTTTGGCTACAAAATTTTTGCCACTTGAACACACAAGAAAATAAATTTTGTTTCCTTTATTACACTTTACTTTAGAATACATCCCCACGCAATATTTCTAAAAACAAAATGGAGCATTAATGGTTGAAGTTTTAGAAATTGTGAATGTCTAGTCAAATACAGATCTCCATATTGTTGGTTTTTTTAGTTTTCCATACTTTACGAGGCAAGTCATTCACCTTGCATACATTAACTAAAAAGTCCAAAAACCTAGTTTAGTGGGATGGGCCGTATCCCACGGTTTCGTGACGGTTGAAATAAACTACTTTGGCTTAAATATGGCAGGGAACTCAAAGAAGTTACGTACCTAGCTTTAGGTCTTTGTTGTGGAAGATTCGAAATCATACATTCCCTCCGTTCCTAAATAATAGCTCTAGTTTATCTCTCTTTTCATTTTTCTAATAAAAAAATGAAGTACTTCCATATATTATTTTTCGTTGGTGATCAGTTTTTTTCCCAAACAAGTGACGGGGGTTTGATTCCTGGAATCAGGTTGAAAAAAAAACGAGAGGGATCATTGAGGACGTTGTTTGGTTGCTTCATTAAATATGAAATCACTACTAATAAGTGATGACATTTAAAGTTGTACGTCGCAGCTATTGACCTGTCTTTTGGCAAATTGGCCTCATGGATGACGAGAAAAAACTTGGATGCCAGACGGGTATCATATGGTGTCTGTCTTGTGTTTTTCGGGTCACATACACACACAAATGCACACAAGAACCTTTGGGCCTAAGTCTCTCTGGTCCATACGGGATGGACCCAACAATCTGATGTGGTATTTATAGCGCCACATCACAACTATCCATCCCAGCAATCAATGATTTATTTTTTTAATAAACTCTTTCAGTGAAGAATTAAACCCATTTTTAAACTGCTGAAATGCACGCTGAGTCTCATCATCTAGTACCCAAAAATTTCTTGGGGATCAGACACACATGATCGAAAGTTGTTTGCTTTTTCCTTCTTGTAAGATGGGAATTGAATTCAAAGTGAGCCTCAAAAGTCAAAATTAACAAAATTATTGTTTTGAGAAGAAAAATGTGCTGTCATTGGCGGGGAGGCAGTTGGAAAAATTAAATTACTTGTCCAATAACAGACGGGCATTCATTTACTCTGAAAAAAGGAGACAGTTGGGGTTACTTACTGTGGGACCGAACTACGGTTCCATGAAATACACAAGCCAAATGAATATCTTCCTATCCAAAAATGAAAAAATACCAAACGTTCGGTCTAAAATTCTAATGATCCCGATCATTAAAACAGATTCAGAAAGGGTCCAAAAACTGCTTGGAAACAACTTTGCCAAATTCATTTTGATTATATATTTTTGTTTGGAATGGTAATAAGGTACAAATTTGTCAAAAATCATGCCTGTTTTGTTTAATCGGTCTTCCCTTATACGTTTAACTAGTACTCCCTCCGTCTCATTTTGTTTGTTAATTTTTGATAATCGTGCCAGTTTTCGATTGCTTATATATTTTAATATTGATTTCCAAATATATGCAATATGAATCTTGTTTGATAGTACACGATTAATTCTAGTATACAAAATTTTTAAAACGGTGAAAAACATTATAGATTGAAAGATATAAACAATTTAAGGTGTAGCAGAAAATGGAATAATTGACAAACAAATTGGGACGGAGGGAGTATAAAAGAGGGCACGAATATGGGTACCAAAATAAAGGGTACCGAAAATGAACAAGCGGCTTGTGGGGTTCACTTTTGGATTCCACACGAATAATTCAAACATTTCAATAATTTGAAAACAATTTTTTGCAAGACCCAGTAAAAAATCAACTCAATTGTATATGTTTAAGTGGTTGATCTAAATTTAAAGTTTCCATTCACAATTCAGGATCCTAAATTTTAAATAAGAATTTGAAACATTGGATCACCCACTTACGTATATTCAATCGAGCAAAATTTTTGTAAGGACACTCACGAATTTAAAAAAAAAATAAATGAAGGTTTAAATTATTCATATGAGACCCAAAAATAAGCTCGGTAACCTTTGTTCGGTAACCTTATCTTTATCGTTTGAAAGAAGCTCTTGCATGAATATTCTCCTATTTCCTACTCCAGTATTTTATCTTCATGCCAACATTTTTTCTTTTTTGTATGCAAAGCAAACACTTCCTTGGCTATATATATAGCCTACAAGCACTTTGCACCTTCATTTCACTTCACTCAGCTACTCAATACTCGTCTCCGCTCTACAGTCTTGCCATGGTTTCTTTCTTTTAGAGAGAGAGAGAGAGAGAGAGAGAGAGAGAGAGTTTCTTAATTTGTCAAAGCTACATGAAATGAGTAGTACTAGCGGAGTTTGTTTTTCGGCTACAGCAATTTTCTTTCTTGTTTTACAAGTACTACTGGTTGGTAGTGGAGTTGAAGCAGATCTTAGCAAAGTTGAAGATGATAAACACTTATTTGGCCATCCCATAGGGCTTAAGCCTAGATTTGGCAGAGTTGGTGGTCTCGGTGGCGGTTTAGGCGGAGGAGATGGTTTTGGAGGTGGTGCTGGTGGAGGTTTAGGTGGTGGAGGTGGTCTAGGTGGTGGTGGTGGAGGTGGGCTAGGAGGTGGTGGTGGTTTAGGAGGTGGAGGTGGTTTAGGTGGCGGGGGTGGTCTGGGAGGCGGTGGTGGTTTAGGAGGTGGTGCAGGCGGCGGTGGTGGTCTGGGAGGCGGTG